>CAUYRH010046947.1:0-11174 GCA_963574655.1 Perodicticus potto
TTTTATTTACAGGAAAGAAGATTATAAGTAGAGGGAAAACTAAACCTTTAGGCAAGAGGACCCAGGAGAGGAGCAAACTCTCCTGCTCCCTCTCTGAGGTTTAGCCGAGATCTGCTCGGGAGGAGAATAGACAGCTCTTCCCGTTCCCTCTCCAACATCTGCTTCTGAGTTCTTCTCAATTCACTGTCCTGCCAAGGACTGCTCTGGAAAGGAACAGGCAGCCCTTTCCCTGTTCCCTCTCCGATGTCCAACCGTCCAGCCATCCAGCCGTCCAGCCGTCCAGCCGAGTTCTGCTTCTGAGGGAAACAGACAGCTCTTCCTGTTCCCTCTCTGATGTCTGCGTCTGAGATGTTCTCTCTTCGAAGTCCTGCTGCGGTCTGACCCTGAGCTCTCTGCTCCGTGGGTTTATATGGAATTTTTTAGGGGTGGGTCTTCATCAGTTATCTAATGAAGACCCGGGCCCTGGAGACTGACAGGTTATTGACCAGTCAGATGTGCATGAGGAGCAGACAGCAAGGCACCAGTGTTTTCCACACAGGTGGTTGGTTCTTTTTCAAGCTGGTTTCTCCATCCGTCACAGCATCAGCACCGCTAGGGCCAAGGCAGCAGTTGTAGAGCTGTCTTGTCCTGCATCAGTTTCACTTAGGGACTAGTTTTTGTTTGTTGTGAAAACATGGTATGTAATGGGTTATGTCTCCTTGGTTGTAGAAAGTGTATGCTTTCTTTCTGGTTTTGTAATCTCTTAGCAGATTGCCAGTGATGCTCCTTACATTCCAGTGTAAAGTTCCTATATACAAGGATAAAAGAGAGTTCTTTCTCTGCTACCTTTATGCAGAGGATTTCTGGGTTGGGATAGATTCTGTTCTTAATTATATTTCCCCAACAGTGTTTAAATAAAGTTCAGCTTTATTTTCTTGCATTGAATTTTTTTCCAAGCATAAATTCAACTTCAACTATTTTCCCTGGACAAGAATTAGATCCCATGCTAGTTACCAATTCCTATTGGTAATGTTGCAATTTATTTTTATGTTCTTTCTTTCTTTACTAAAGGTAACTATACTTATAGCATACCACTTTTTAACAAATAAAGCAATGAAGCAAGATATAACGAAAGAAGCTATCAGAGAAAATTTAAACCTTTTTCATAAATAAAAAGGAAACTCTTCAGATAATTTTTCATTTAAAAAAAGCCTTGAAGTTGTAGATGAAATGTCTAGTCAATAAAAATAGCTTTATTGACCAACAGTTGTGGCTAAAACAGTAGTAAAAACAAGTGCAAAACAAATACACTATGATCCTAGTCAAATTCAGCAATTCCCTTTATAAAGAAATTCTGTAATTCCATTTATTTATAATTAAAAAGAATTTATGCACATTTTCTATTAAAAATGAATTTTCTTTTCAAAGAAAGCATGAGAAGACAGAGACTTTTGGGTTTCCTTTGAAAAGAGACATTAGAACAATTGAAATCTATATATATTAAAGTACCTTTTCTTCAAATACATTTGAAGTTGTTCTTTAATCAATAGTTTCATTAGAAATTTCTCCATCTGCCATCATCACATGCATAAGCAAGTGAGAAAGCCTGTTTTGTGAAGTGATACTTCAATATTATTTTTAAATCAAGTGTCTAGATGGACGGTTATACAGCTTCAATTTTGCAAGATTTTCTTAAAAGTCAAATTAAAATATCAGAATTTATTCTATAAAAATTATTTCCACCTTGTAAAAACAAAGACAATTTTATCACTGTATTAAGTAGATTTAGATTGATATAAATTATTCGTAATGCTTTCCTAAATTTTAACATTCTTGTCATGATTTTATTATAAAACTCTATATATAAAGACTAAAACAAAGCCCATTGACCCACCCTTAGTTTTTTAATAGAGTTTGGAGATAAATCCTAAAGCATAGATTTATTCTTCAAGAAGAGAACGTTAAAAGAATAGCATCTATAATCTGGGTATTCTTAATATCTGATCTTGACACCAGCTAGGCCTTCTAAATGATTAGGTGTTGAAGGTTAGATTGGACGTCATTCAAAAGACAATTTTCTTTGGACTGGCAATAATATCCGAGACTGGCCTACGACCTCAAAGTCATAAGTTATTATCAATCTGTCTTCAGAAGAGATGTTATTTTATAAAAACCTCTCACTTTAAAAGAAAAGATTCAACTTGCATCAAACATCTTTCATATGTCTTGTTTGAAGAACTGCATGCAGAAAATTTTCTGTACACTTATTTCTTCTGGAAAATTCCATGATAAATCAATTGTGAAATGTACTACTTTTCAAAAATGGACTTTTAAACATTGATTTAGAGCAGGTATATTTCCTGCATGTAATCAAACTTCATTGATATCAGCAATGTTCTAAGTCTTATGCCAGGTACTATTTGGATGCTAAATATATAAAAGACTATGAGTTTATATGATTAGAAATAAAAGCTTTTTCACTTCTCAATATACTTATTTTGATTTATTTTCCCAGATTTTTGAATTTAGCTTTAATAGTGTACTGAGGAGTAAATACTTGGAGGCTAAATGTAATCTTAGTTATACAGAATTGAAAAGATCCTAAGATACTTTTAGTTGGCTTCTCACTTCAGTCAAAACTACCTCAGGTATGTAAAAACAACTGTAAACATATTCAAGAATAACAATCAACTTTAAAATATTAGGAACTGTGGTTGTAAGGAAACTGGTGACATAACCAAATATTGTACGTGAGAAGATGTTTTTATATATTTTCTCTCATATGGAATAGGGTTTACCAAAAGGGTTTTGGATGGCATTGAGATAGTTATGAAGTTATTGTCCTCAACTCTGACTTTCTTATCTAAAAACACTTTTATTAATAGTTTTACTCATTCAAAGGTAAATGTATTGAAATTATTTTCATTTTTTATTTTTTTATTTTTACATATACTTGTGTTTATTAGGTTTCCACTTTTTGCCATCACAAAATTAAAAAGGTTTAAAATTTAACAACAATAACAACGTTTAAGATAAGGACTAGAAACAAAAACCTCGCAAAGATAAATGAAGATAAATACATTCAGAAAAGAAATCAAATACTGCAACGAAGTATTAAGCAACAATAATAATAGTAATACAAAGAAAGTAATATTCACGTTGTCAAATAAGAGTATGTCTATTATGGAATGCTTTGACTCTGAGGTTCAGTATGGAGTCAATTAATTTCTTCTTATTTTTTTTCCAAAGTCTCAAAAAATAGACTACTATTTATAAATAAAAATAAAAGATAATTCCAAAAAACAGATCACACTATGCTGCAGAAATTATTTCGAAAAATTGGGAAGGAAGGAATCTTCCCCAACACATTCTATGCAGCAAACATCACCCTGATAGCAAAACTGGGAAAAGACCCTATTGTCTATAGGATTTGGCATGATCTGTTTTTTGAAATTATTTTTAAAGGCATACATATTTTTAAATAATATCCTGATGTAGGACTAGTGAACTAATACAAGAATTATAGGTATCCCTGAGGGAGAAGAAAAAGCAATGATCATGGAAACCCTATTTCAAAGAATAATAGAAGAAAACTTGCCTAATATCACTACAGGTTTAGATATCCAGACACAAGATAGTCACTGAGTATCTGGAAAATACATAATAAAGGGGACATCTCCAAGACATTAGTCATCAGCCTGACCAAAGTCACAGTGAGGGAGGAAATCCTTTAAGTAGTGAGACAAAAGCAACAAGTTACTTACAAAGGAAAACCCGTCAGGTCTCTCAGCAGAAACCTTGCAAGCCAGAAAGGATTGGAATCTTACTTTTGGTCTTCTTAAACAGAATAACTGCCACGTAAGGGTTTTGAATCCTGTAAAAGTAATTTTAATAAATGAAGGAGAAATAAAATATTTTCCAGAAATAGAAACATGAAGGAAATTCATTGCCACTATACCTGCCTACAGAAACTGCTTAAAAGGGCTCTATACTTGAATAAGAATAATCAATACCCACCAATGTAAAAATTCCTGAAACTTAAAATGTATAACCCTTAGGAAACAGTAACGTAAGGAAAAAAACAAAGCAATGAGGTGTCACTCCACATGATGGACAGAACAGTATCTCACATATCAATACTACATTGAACATAAATGTTCTTAATGCTCCTTTTAAAAAATGTAGACTGGCTGAATGGATGAAAAACAAACCCAAGTCTCTTCTGTCTTCAAGAAACACATCTAAGTCACAATGATTCTCATAAGCTCAGGATAAAGAGGTATAGTCCATGTGAATGGAAACCCAAAGTGAGACGGAGTAGCTTTTCTTATATTAATAATGATGAAAAAGACAAAATGTTCATTCTATATTGACAAAAGGAATAATTTAGCTAGAAGATACAGCAGTCTTAAATATATACGCTTAATACAGGAGCTCTCAGATTCATAAATAAAATACCACTATACCTAAGCAAAGATATAGACAGCAACACCATAATTTCTAGAGACTTTAACACTCAGCTGAGAGAACTGGAGAGTCCATGAAGGCAGAAGATCAACAAAAATACACTGGACTTATACAGAATGGTAGAACAAAAGGACCTAACAGATTATTCCACCGACTAACTATGGAATATACATTCTTCTCATCACCATATGGGACGTTTTCCTAGATAGATCATATGTTCCCCACAAAATAAGTCTCAGGTATCATAGAAAAATTAAAATCATTCCATGTGACTTCTTAGATCACAGTGAAATAAAACTAGAAATCAGCTTCAAAAAGAACTCTCAAATCTACACTAAGTTATGGAAATTAAACAACTAGCTGCAGAATGATCCTTGTTTCAATGATGAAATTAAGATAAAAAATCAAATGATTTCTCAAACAGAACAATCACAACACAAGCATCCAAAATCTGTGTGACACCACAAAAATAGTAATTAGAGAGAATTTAAAAGTCCTAAAGTGTTTACACCAAAAAGATAGAAAGATCACAAATTAACAAACTAATGTTACACTTCAAGGAGCTAGAAAGAGAAGAACAAACCAAACCCAAAGCTAGCATAAGCAAAGAAATAGTAAAGCTCAGAGCAAGCTCAGAGCTAAACAAAATCAAAATTAAAAAAAAAGCACAAATGATCAATGAAAAAAAAGTTGTTTCTTTGAAAAGATAAACAAAATTGATAGACCTTTAGTTAGATTAGCCAGAAATGGAAAAGAAAAGATACAATTAAGCTCAATTAGAAAAGAAAAATGAGATATCACAACTCATAATACAAAAATTCAAAGTATCTTCTATGAACACTACATAAATCTTGATGCACACAAACTTGATCACATAAGAGGAAATGGATAAATTTCTGGAAACAAACAATCTCTTCAGCCTTAATCAGGAAGAAATAGAAATCCTGAACAAACCAATAATAATGAACAGTGAGATTAAACCAGTAGGAAAAAAAAAAAAAGAAAAGAAAAAGAAAAAAGAAAGCAAACTACCAGCAATCTCCCCACCCAGAGCATATGGATTCACAGGTACATCCTACCAGACTAGAAAAGAAGACCTGGTACCTATCCTACAGAAAATATTTCACAAAATCAAGTAGGAAGAAATCCTTACTCATTCTACAAAGCCAGGATAGTGATAATGGGGAGATACCAAAGCCAGGAAAGGACACAACAATAACAAAAGAAAACTACACTCTCATGTTCCTATGAACATAGATAGATGCTCACCAAAATTCAAATCCATCAACACATCAAAAAGTTAATTCACTACAATCACGAGAATTTTTTCCCAGAGATACAAAAATAGTTTAACATGCCCAAATCCATTAAAATGATTCACTACATAAAAAAGAAACAAAACAAACACTGATAATCATCCCAATAGATGCAGAAAAAGCATTTGATAAAATCCAGAGCACTTTCTTGATAAAAACTCTTGATAAATTAGGTTTCTATAGAAGGAGCATACCTCAAAGTTACAAAGCCATATAAGACAAATTCATAGCCAGTATTGTACTGAATGGGAAAAAGTTAAAACAAAATTCCCTTAAGAACTAGAACAAGAAAAGGGTATTCACTGTCACCACTTCTATTCAACATATTATTGGGAGTCCTAGCCACAGAATTCGGGCAAAGAGAAATAAATGAAAGTATCCAAAATGGGAATGGGGAGGTCAAATTACCCCTGTTCACTGACACCATGATCTTGTATCTGGAGAACCCTAAAGATCCCATCAAAAGACTCCTGGAGTTAAAAAATAGATTCAGCAGATTATATCAAGGCACCCAAATTAATAGTAGTTCTAGATGTCAATAACAGTGAAATTGAGCATCAAATCAAGGTTTTAGTACCATTATTCTCACAATAGCTACAATAAAAATAAAATACCTAGAAATGTACTTTACCAAGCAGATGAAAGGTCTTTACAAGGAGAATTGCAAACACTGATGAAAGAAGTCATAGATGACACAAATGGAAAACCATCCCATGCACATTAACTGGTAGAGTCAACATTGCTAAAATGTCCATACTGCCTAAAGTGATTTACAGATTCAATACAATCCCTATCAAAATACTAAGGTCATATTTTACAGATATGGAAAAATATAATTCTATACTTTATTTGGGACCAAAAAAAAAAAAAAGCCTGAATAGCCAAAACAAACCTGGAGGCAGCACATTATCTGCCTTCAAATCATACTACAAGGCTGTAGTAACCAAAACACCATTATACTGGTATAAAAGTAAAGACATAAACTGATTAAACAGAGTAGATAACGCAGAAATACAACCATCTACATAACCAGGTGATCTTTGACTAATCAGACAACAAAGTATACTAAGGAAAGGAAGCCCTATTCAATGAATGGTGCTGGGAAAACTGAACAGCTACAAGCAGAAGAATGAAACAGGACTCCTGTCTCTTGCCATGTGCCAAAATTAATTCAAGATGCATAAGAGACTTAATGTAAGGCATGAAATCATAAGAATTCTAGAAGAAATAAAACATAGGAAAAATTCTCTGAGATATCTGCTTAGGCAAAGAATTTATTACTAAGATCACAAAGGCAAATGTATCAATAACAAAAATAAATAAATAAGGCTTAATGAAATGAAAAATATTCTTCACAGCAAAAGAAATAACCAGCAGAGTAAATAGACAGTCTAGGAGATAGGAGAAAATATTTGCAATCTATACATCCAATAAAGGGCTAATATCAATAATTTACAAAGAACTCAAATAAATCAGCAAGAAGAAAAACCAAACAACCCTATTATAAAGGGGGTAAAAGACATGAATAAGATTTTTCAAAAGAATATAGAACAATAGCCAACAAACATATGAAAAAAAATGCTCAACATCACTAATCATCAGAGAAATGCAAATTAAAACCTTACTGCCCTATCAGAATGGCCCCTTTTAAATAGTCAAAAAACAATAAATACTACTGTGGATGAAGAAAGTAAGGAACACTGTTGGTGGGACTGCAGATTAGTGCAACCTCTATGGAAGACATTATGGATATTCCTCAAGAAATAAATGTAGACTTACAATTTGACTCTGTAATTTGACTACTGGGTATCTCCCTGTAGGAAAATAAGTCATTTTATCAAGAAGACACCAGCACCTGAATGTTTATTGCAGTACAGTTCATTAATGCATGAGTGGATAAAGAGCATGTGGTGTTTATATGCCATGGAATACTACTCAGTCATAAAAAGGAATGAAATAATGCCCTTTGTAGCAACTCAGATGGAACCGATGGCCATTATTCTAAGTAAAGTATCTCAGCAGCAAATACCACATGTACTCTCAACAATGGGCACATGTGGGCACAGAGAAATGTACAGGATATTGGAAACCAAGAAATGGGGGGAATAGGAAGTGGTGTGGGGTAAAAACTTACCTGTCGGTTACAAGAAACACTGTTCTGGTGATGGGCACATGAAATTCCCCAACTGAAGCATTGTAAAAGGTATCCATGTAACAAAAATATTTATGCTCCCTTAATATTTTGAGATAAATAATAAAAGAAGAAAAAAATCTTGATGTCCAATCATATTCTGGGTGACATATATATTGTATATCTAGGAAAGCCATTTAATTTTTTCTAGTTTTTTTATTTAAAAGTTTTTTCCAAAAATAAATAAAAGTTATATTTCTCAAATATAACTTTTTTCAGAAAAATAAAATAAATATGCCCCAGAACTACCACATACATTTATAAGTTCTCTAAATTAAGATATTGTTTGAGAGTGAGGAATTATTTTATTTAATAAGAGTTAGATGTACTGATTTAATAACCAGTACTTTTAATTTATAATTCTTATAAGAATTCACATACTTAAAAATTATTCTTACCCTGATTCAGACCTAGACCAAGGATAAATTGCTCTTTTTCTGTAAGATCCTCAGCTAGATTTTATAATCTGATCCTATTTCTTTTTGATGGCCAACTTGATTTTGTACATTATCAACATTCAATAAATGGTGACATAATTGTTTATTCAAATCTAACTTACTGCTATAGTGAGTTAAATGGTGAAATAAATAAAATAAATTAAAAGCCATAGTGAAATCAAATTGGATTGATAAAATTAAAAAAATATAGTACTTTTAATGTAAACTCCAAAAAACTGTGCGGAGAATATTTGGATTCAATGCCATTTGCTCTCAAGTGTGCAGTAATTTCTCCAGTCCACCACAGTAAAGGGTTTTACATATTTTTAAATTGCTTTATGTCCTATGTATTTAAAATTATAATTGGCATATTTTAGCAATACGCAGATTCTTGTTATGCCCAAAGTTTAGGAGTACTTAAAGTTGAGTGCATTCTTTTCTAAGACTGACGAAGGTCCTCATGTACAAGCATTTGTCTTGGAAGAAAATAACACGACTAGTGCACAAAAGGACACTAGCAGCAGCTGCACGGCCAGAAAGGAAGTGCGGGAATAGAACACTTTAAGTAAGAGAGAAAAACAGTTTGGTTTTAAAATTGCTATGTTTGAAGTGAGAATAGATGTTTAAATATATGCATGATTATAAATATCATAATATTATTCATATTCATAGCTGAATCAGATAAGCCGTTCACACTTAATATTTACATTATGATTTCATTATTATTTTTGTGATTTACATTATTCATTTTAAAGGTCACTGTAAATGGATTATTATTTTATTGCTTCCATTTTGTCTTTGCTGATGCATGTTCATATAGGCAAACAGACAATATTCTCTTGCTGCTACTTAACTATATTTTCACTTTAAAATTTGAAAAAATTAGCTGAGATTTTTGCCAGAACGATAATCTTTAATAATATTTCATTGAACGTATCATGAGTCCACAACTCTATAAGCACACAATCCATTATCTGTAATTCTGAAGTCTAAAAGTACCAAAATCACATATCTTTTGGAAAAATAATTTTTTAATGAAATCTATCTGTGCTGAACTAATGTGTTGCTATTTATAATATTTATCTATCTTAGAGTGGATATGCATACGCTTCACTGCATATATATTAAGGTTTGATTACTGTGTGGAGTGCCAATCCTATCGTGAGAAATACACAATCTCCAATATATGCATCAAATTAACATTACAAAACCTGACAAGTTTTAAATTATAAGCACATCTATCCCCAAGAGTTTCACAAAAAGAATTGAGACTTGTGTTATATAAACCAAGGTGAAATTTCAAATCCCTCTGTTCCAAAGTTGCTTATTGTAAATTATTTGTGCATCATCAATCTGCTATGAAGGTCATATAGAAAAAACAAATATTAAAGGCGGAAGTTACTTGAAACTCACACACTTCAGCACACTCTTTTATAAGAAAAAAACTAATGGCCAATGAAACTAATTATTTCTATAAAATCATGGTGCAAGTAAGTGAATCAGGAAGGGACTGAGTCCAATTCTATGTGCTATTACCACCCATAAACAAAGTTTGTGCAGAGGCAAGCTTTTATATGCCAGGCATCACAACATGGATGCTAGTTGACCTTAAACTCAACAGCGCTAAAACTTGATGTACTTCATCTTTTTCAATTTCCAAACCTTCTCATGCTCCATCTTGGTTACAGGCATCACTACCCAATTTATTACCCCTTTTTTAAAAACTATAGTATGGTTCACAATCTCTTTCTTTCCTCTGATCCATATCCACTCAGCTAATGAATATATCCATTTTATCTCCTTTTTCTTCCCCTCATTTTTTTAGTCTTCTTATTGTTGCCTTTCTTAAAACAGGGCCAACAAGATCCTAAGAGCTGCTCTCTAAAGATCCCTGCCTAAAATTACTTCTATATGCTCACCTATATCAATATGCCACATTGCTACCTCAGAGAGCCAAGTATGGCAATAGAGAATCCTTTATTACATAAGTAATCATTAAAATCTTACCAAGTGCAAGGCAGTAAGCCAGTTCTTACATGTAAGAGGCATTTAAAGATAAGTAAGACAGAATTTCTATCCTTGACAGAACTAGCCATGCATCACTCTACTAGATCATCTACAATATCCAGCAATAGAGTAAATAAGTAAATAAATAGCTCTTGTAAAATTGTTTAAGTAAGAGGAGACTCTCCCATAAAATCTGTGGGTTTCTTGAGCAGAGAAATAGTGCCTGACTACACTGTGTCATTCCCATGTGCCACACTCACAATAGGAGTCTAAATAGCCCACACTGTTAAAAATGAAGTTAAATACGTTCATAACTATAAGGTTGTAATCAAAAGATAGCTCTAGCAGCTTGATTTTTCACAGTTTATTGTACCTAAAATTCCAATGTGAAAACAAAGAGATGAAAACAAATAAACCTCCACTGTTTATAATTGTTACTTTCATAAAAAATAAAATTCTGTCTCAATTGTGAGCAAGGTAAATTGGGCAGATTGCCTTGCAGTTAGAAGGTAGTTTTCTTTGTGGTTTTTATTAAAAAGACGAGAAATATGGCTCGGCGCCTGTGGCTCAACAGGCTAAGGCGCCAGCCACGTACACCTGAGCTGGCGGGTTCGAATCCAGCCTGGGCCTGCCAAACAACAATGACGGCTGCAATCAAAAAATGGCCGGGCGTTGTGGCGGGCGCCTGTAGTCCCAACTACTTGGGAGGCCGAGGCAGGAGACTCACTTGAGCCCAGGAATTGGAGGTTGCTGTGAGCTGTGATGCCACAGCACTCT
>CAUYRH010046949.1:0-22613 GCA_963574655.1 Perodicticus potto
TGCACGGGCACACATGTACGTACACACTGACAGATGCTCACGCACACACATACTCTCACACTGATACACATGTATTCACATACTGACAGATGTTGCACACACATACAGTCCTTACAGTACTCACTCACTGATACACCCGTGCATGCACATGCCTCCCGGAGAGCACTCTTTGAAGGTGGGATGTCTGAGCAGCATCTGAAAGATGAGCAGGCAGCTTTGCCAGGAGTAGTCCAGGCGTGAGAAGCAGCAATGGCCCGGGCCAGGCAGCGCCACAGCTGGGAGCCTGGGCCAGGGCACAGTTTGTGGCTCCCTCCACACCCTTGGCTGTCTCTGCTCTGGGACCGTGAGCCTGCCCTCGCCCGGGACACCTGCCCACTCTATCCTAAACCTTATGACATCTTTCTCATTCACTGCATCTCCTAGATATCGTTCACAAAGGGTAGTGGGTTTCAACCTTGCTCCACATACTAGTGGAAGAAATACCACTTTGGGCGGCACCTATGGCTCATTGGATAGGGCGCCAGCCCCATATACCGAGGGTGGCAGGTTCGAACCCAGCCCCGGCCAAACTGCAACAAAAAAAATAGCTGGGGTGTTGTGGCGGGCAGCTGTAGTCCCAGCTACTAGGGAGGCTGAGGCAAGAATTGCTGAAGCCCAGGAGTTGGAGGTTGCTGTGAGCTGTGACACTATGGCATATGCCACAGTGTTGCAGGAAGACGAGGCCCAACGGAGAGAACGAGCACCGAAATACCACCTTTATAAGAGGAAGGGCTTTATTCACCAGCCTGGAGCTTACGGCATAAAAGAATTCCAAATGGCCGTGCTCCCCAACTGGCTTGGTCTTTCCCTTTTAATTGATTGTCAAAAAGTTCCACCCCACAGGTACTCTTCTTATTGGCCAATTTGAATCAAGTGGGAGATGCTATTCCAGCCCCTACAGAACTACAGGATTTCACAGAACTTGGAAATTTCCAGGTTCCAGGAAATCAAGTTTACAAATTCCCAAGGGCTGAGTCACCATGGAGAGGACCCTGCAAGTGTATCCTTGTGGTCTCCTTGAGAAGACCTGTTGTCCCAGACCTCACCCTTCTCGGGTATCCTCTCTCAACAGCACTCTACTGAGGTCAATAAAATGAGACTCTGTCTCAAAAAAAAAGGAAATACCACTTTATTTTCTTTAAATCAAATTATATTGAACTCAGTACCCCTGTGCTACTGGTCTGACTGGTGGTTCAAACTCAGTCATTCTTGGGGTTCCCTGGACCCAAGGTCATGCAAAGGAATAGTGCTCTTGGGGAAGGCCCATCATCACTGCTTCTCAGTGATTGGTCCTGGGGAGCCCATTGTCCTGGCCCTCATGGCCCCTTCAGGGATGACGTCTATGTGGCTTCTGGGTGATGCTTGGGGACAGGAGCCTCAACAGAAGCTGGGAGCCTCCGCACTCTGCGCCCAGCAGCATCCCTCCCTATAGCACGGTCTTGCACTCTCTCATCCCCGCCCACCCACGTTCAGCCTCTCCTCTTTCTCGGCTGCTGCTCCTGGGAGAAGGTACACCCAGCCCCCTGGATGCCTAGCTCAATTTCTCTAGTGAATTTTGTTTTGAATACTCTTATCCAAGACTCAGAATTTTGGCTTTTGCAAAAGATCTGAAGGGCCCATTGAACAAAAGCAGCTTCTGCCCAAGCAAAGGAGAACAAAACCCACCCATCTTCCAGAAATGGAAAGGAAGGAGAAAGAGAGGAAGTGCCCACACAGATGTTTCCTAAACCCTGCCTCGAGGGGCTCCCAGTTCTCAGGGATGCAGTCCGTCCAGCCCAGGGAACTTGAACCCCCTGAGAACAATGTTTCTGTCTGTGGTGAAGAATCACATTTTGTTTTCTTCTTTTTAAATTTCCAATTCACCTGAAAACAATACTTTTGTAAAGTACAATGAAAATGTGATCAGAAATCTGAAATTCAAAAAGGACAGGGCGGCACCTATGGCTCATCGAGTAGGGCGCCGGCCCCATATACTGAAGGTGGCAGGTTCAAACCCAGCCTCAGCCGAATTGCAAAACAGAAAAAAAGCTGGGCGTTGTGGCGGGCGCCTGTAGTCTCAGCTACTCTGGAGGCTGAGGCAAGAGAATCGCCTAAGCCCAGGAGTTGGAGGTTGCTCTGAGCTGTGTGACGCCACGGCGCTCTACCGAGGGCGATAAAGTGAGACTCTGCCTCTACAAAAAAGAAAAAAAAGGACATAGAGAATATAGGTACCTATTTTTTGGTATTAGATTCAACAGATTGCTATAAAAGAGTCTAAACACATTCCATTTCTGTACCCCCCTCATCACAGATGGGAAACCCAACGTGGAGGGGCACAAATTGGTGAACTGCACACTTAGAGGGGCATTGCTTTAGAGCGCTCAGGAGGAAGGAAAGGAAGGGTGTTGTCACATCTACAAATGGGAAGTTAGTGAAAGGTAACTCTTCAAAGTGTTAGAGTAGAAGCCAGAAGTAGTAACCACCATTCCTCGGTGAGCTGAGGAACTAAAATTCAGCCTCTGCCTACAACTGCTTACAACACAGAGATAGTGCAGGGTCGGGGAATGGTTGTAGCTTCAGATTTTCAAATGAGACCAGTACTCCATTGAGTACTAGTACATTGCCAATACTAGCCTGCCGAGGAACTCCAGCTCTGCCACTTACCCAGGAGGAGTCAGCAGCCCTGAGCCTCAGTTTACCCATCTGTCCAGTTATGATAATAGCACTATCTCCAGGGTTGTGGTAAAGACCGAAGTTAGTGAGTGCATAATCACAGAGAGTTGGGTCTGCCAACTGTTCCTGGCACGGAGAAGTCCTCAACAAATATCTGCTCAGTGAATGATTTCATCCATGCTGAACTCCAGACTTCCACGTTTTTCCCGATCTTAACTTTTCTTTACACAGAAAAGGAGATCTGTTTGCTGTCTATGCGAATGCCTGACTTATTGGCCATAGCATTTTTCCAAGTCCCAGGTCACTTAGAGTTTTAGTCTCCAAAGTACCACACAGTGAAGAAAGACTTGACTATTCTCTCAGGTCTGAAGATTTCTTTTTTCTTTTATTGATTATTTTTTTGATCACCCTTGATAGAGTGCCGTGGCATCATGGCTCACAGCAATCCTCTTGCCTTAGCCTCCCCAATAGCCAGGACTACAGGCCTGTGCTACCATACCTGGCTAGTTTTTTCTTTTTTCATTTTTTTTTTTTTTTTTTAGAGAAAGAGTCTCACTTTATCGCCCTTGGTAGAGTGCTGTGATAGTACAGCTCACAGCAACCTCCAACTGCTGGGCTTAGGCCTCCTGAGTAGCTGGGACTACAGGTGCCCACCACAACACCCAGCTATTTTTTGTTGCAGCTTGGCTGGGGCCCAGTTTGATGGGGCTGGTGCCCTACCCACTGAGTCACAGGCAGCACCGCATATGGCTAGTTTTTTATTTTTAGTAGAGACGGGGTCTCATTCTTGCTCATGCTGGTGTTGAACTCCTGAACTCAAGCAATTCAACTGCCTCGGCCTCCCCAGAGTGCTAGGATTACAGGTGTGAGCCAGGTCAAAGGGTTTCTTGTGCAGAGAGTTTAAAACTGGGCACAATATACATTTCTGCAGGGTGTGAAATATATTTCTCGTTAGGCTGGGATTTAGACCCTCTAATATCTAGCTTCAACCTGTGTTTCCAGACATGTGACCCACTGCTCAAATATAGCCCCAGCAGGGAACTTTTCCCCTGCCTTGGGCACACTGCCCCTCCAGGATGCCCTTGGAGGACATCTCCTGCCTGTTGAGATGTTGCTCATTCTACCAAACCAGGCCTAAATGCTTCCTACTGTCTGAAGCTGTCTCTGATATTCAACCAGAGTTCATTTCTTTTCTGCATCTAATAATTTTGTTTTCTCTACTTCTTTAGAAGACTTTGCAATTTAGTTCATTGTTTGCACATCTGTCCTTTTATTAAAGTGGAATTCCCTAAGGACAAGGACCAAATCTTCAGCAGCTCAGAGTAGCATTGGTGCTTAACGCAGGGACTGCATATACTTAAATGTTCACTGGGTGGAAGTTGTTGGTGGGTTCCCACCTGCAAGCATAAGTCTCATAGGCTTCCCTGTGAGTTGCTTAACACAGGTGTAGATCAGAAGAAGGAGGTGAGCGCCCACGCCAGCTTCCCCAGTAGCCCTTTCCTCTTATAGATCCTTCCTCTTGCTGAGGGAGGAGGAACAGTGACCCAATCAGAAGGACTGTGCCAGCTTAGGGGAGTATTACTCTATCTGGAAGCAAAAGCAGAGGTAATAGGCTTGTGGATGAGTGCAGGAGACAGCATGGTGTAGGGGTTAGTGTTCTGAGGTCAGGTGCATCTGGCTTCCTGTCTAGGCTCTGCTGCTGACCAGATGTAGGACCTCTGGCATGTTTTCCATGTTTCAAAGCCTCTATTTCCCCATCTGTACAATATGGATGATGTAGGGACCTTGTCTACCTCCCACACATAGGGGGAAGCAAAGAGGGAATGTAACCCCACTACCAATCTTCGGGGAGTGTCACACAGATGCTAGTCTTTGCAAATTCTGGTGCAGTGTCTGGGGAGAAAAATATCACAAGCATTATGTCACCTTGGGGACTGTGTGACTTGCTATCTCACTGTATCTCCCACACAGTTGTGAAGATTAAACAAAGAGACATGTATAAGGGATTTAGCATACTGCTCTCCGGTAATGGCTCACTAAATATAAACAAAAAGAATCAATAAATAGAAACGATCAGTTTGAATGAATGATCCATAGAAGATATCCTGAATGGGGTTTTTTAGGTCGCAGACACTGCTATACCCTAATAGTTCACTCAGCTTTCACCTAGTTAAAAATATCCACTTCTCTTTCATGTCACACTGAGTTTATTCTGGTGATTGAATGTCACACACAAAAGAATCAGAAACCCTGGAGCAGTTGGCCTGGTGGAGGTCTCAGGATGTGTCTGTTCATTCCATAGAGGTTTAGTAACCCCCTGCTTTGTGACAGGTGCCGTGTCTCAGTTAGCTTCCCCTGGACTATGCTGCTGTAACGAGCAGCCCCAGTGATGGCTTTTCTCTTGCTCATGTTTGGTATTGGATGCAGGGTGACTGCAGCTCTGTTCTAGGTGTCTTTATCCCAGGGCCCATGCTGCAGGATCAGCCCCTGCATGGAACATGCCATTCTCATGACAGAAGGAAAAGAGTACTAGCAGAACCATGTGGCTTTTCAAGTTCGTGCTTGGTTCTGGCATCAGTGGGATAAGGAATTACTTTCCTCCCATAGGCAGCACTAAAAGTCTCTTGGCAATGGAAGAGGACATATAATCCTCATAGAGGGAAGGAGGAAAATAATTGGGAATAATAATAATACTGCCTGCCACGTGCCATCATGTTTTAGTCTCATAATGACCCTGTGAGGTATTACTATCCCCAGTTTGCAGAATGGAAAATTGAAGTTTGGTATGGCTAATTTTCCCAGGAGTTGGCTAGGAATAAGCACACGTGCCCCACTTGAAGCTGGTTCCTAAGGTAAGTAACCAACCTTGGGCTTCTTGAGGACTCATTTTCATATAGACACTGTCATTTAGTAAATATTTATATAGCACCTACTATGTGCCTCGTGCTGTGCTGGGCATTGAAAACATGGTGATGTCCATTGCCTCATGGAGTTTAGAGTCTAGTGGAAGAGAAAAGCAAACAAGAAAACCTGTGAGGTCTGAGGGGTGTGTGCTTCTCTGAGGGAGGTGCAGGGTGGAATTAGAGCCCACGGTGGGAACGCGCACCCAGGCCCAGGGCACAAGAAGTGGACATGTCTCTGGTGATTGCGCAGAAGCATGACTGTGGCTCATGGCTCTTGTCAAGGGCCTGCCAGGCAGGCTGAATGTCGAGGATGGTTTCTGATTCAGAACTCTGCAGGGCACTCACAGGAGTTCAGTGCAGATGGACACCTGTTCAGCCTTTTGCTATCAAGCCTTGATGAACCTGTGTTGTATGGCAGGGCCCTACCTGCCATGTGCTTCTTACTAGCATACCTGATCAGTAAAACCTTTATCCAGTCTCTTCTGGGACTTTGTGTGTGTCTCACATGCCCTCACAGAGATGTATGCACTAAAAAACAAAAAAGAGAGAAAGAGAAACCCAGACTTGATCCGACTTTGAACCAGCACAGTGACACACCTTGTTTAGGCTGCCAGAGCCTCCTCTCTCACTTCCCTAAATGGTTTCCATTTTAATGGCATGGTATTAAAAAGAAGAAGAAAAGAAACCCCCTGCTGCAGTTTACAAAGTGTGCCATTAATAAGAAATAACATTTTCTCCTCACAGTTGCATCAGATCAGAGTGTAGGGCCCAGCGTCAGGCCTGCCCCCACAAGCAGTTGTAAACAGTTGCTCCTCAAACAGAAGTGGCACATGTGCTGGAAATTAGCCACTTCAAAATGAGGGGAAGGCCTAGCAGAAAGGAGGCCCGGCCATAGACTGTCCTTCTCTGGGTATAAAAGGCATCTGGAATGGGAGCACATGGACCCCACATCAGAGCCTCTGGCAAAATGTCACACCTCCACGGAAAAGTCTTTGAAAGAGGGGGTTCTGCTGTAGGCTTAGCTACAGAAAGACCTATCCTTCAAAGTTTTGGGAAAAAATCACAAAACCAAAAATATATATATGTGTGTATATATATAGATGTATCTGTGTATTAGTCAGGACTCTCCAGAAAAACAGAACCAATAGGATATACAGAGATAAATAGAAAGGAACTTATTATAAGAGATTGACTTACTTGATTAGGAAGACTAAGAAGTCCCACGACCTGCTGTCTGCAAGCTGCAGGCCCAGAGAAGCCAGGGGTGTCTGCCTGGTCTAAGCCTGAAGGCCAGAAACCAGGGAGCCAGTGTTGTGAGTCCCTGTTCAAGTCTGAAGGGGCAAGAACCAGGAATGCAGGAAAAGCTGGACATCCCAACTCCAGCAAAGAGCAAATCCTTCTCCCTTCATTCTTTTGTTGTCTTCTAGTCCTCAGCAGGTTGGGAGATGCACACCCACATTGGTGAGGGCAGATCCTCTTTACTGCATCTACTAATTCAACTGCCAATCTCTTTTGGAACTACAGCTATGTCCAGAAACAATGTTTTTCCAAGTATCTGGCTGTCCATTGGCCTAGTCAAGTTGGCACATGAAATTCATCTTCATAGTATGGACATGTATATGTGTGTGTGTGTGTGTGTGTGTGTGTGTGTGTGTATATATATATATATATATATACATATATATATATATACACGCTTTTTTAACCCTTGCTTTTATTTGAAAACTTGAAGCAGGTGGACACCAATGGGCTTTGAGTTTATATTCCCTCTAAAAATTCTATCTTGGAGCTTGGAAAGGAGCCCTTTCTTGGAGAGACAAGCACATGACTCAACTGCAGGCCATGGGCAGGGCGCCTGCCAATGTGGTTTGGAACCTCCATCACACATTCCTTACTGGCCCTGAGACAGGGTGAAGTAAGAAAGAGCTACATGTTGCCAGGGAACCACAGGGTCTGTATTTTAAGGATCAGCTGGGTGGCAAGGTGGAAAAGAGCAGATGAAGCCATTGTACCCTAATGCTCCACACCTCAATACTCAAAACACTTCATATTTGAATAATGCAGTATTTTTATTTGTTTTATTTTTCATTTATTTTTTATTTTTTTGAGACAGAGTCTCACTTAGTCATCCTTACTGGAGTGCTGTGGCATCACAGCTCACAGCAACCTCATAGTCTTGGGCTTAAGTGATTCTCTTGCCTCAGCCTTCTGAGTAGCTGGGACTACAGGTGTCCACCACAATGCCAGCTATTTTTAGAGACAGGGTCTTACTCTTCTTGCTCAGGCTGGTCTTGAACTCCTGAGCTAAGGCAATCCACCCTTCTCAACCTCCCAGAGTGCGAGGATTACAGGCGTGAGCCACCTCGCCCAGCCTAATACAGTATTTTTACAAATCAAATAAGCAAACTATGGCCATGTCTATCTGCCTGTCTTTAAAAATAAAGTTTTATTGAAAACATTTTTTTTGGAACTATTCCAAGTTTCATTGGAACTGAGTTTACAGTGTCCACTTAAATTGTACACCCCAAACAAGTTCTTGCTCACCTCACCTTTGTCCTGCCCCACATCGTCACCCATCAGTCCCTTCCCCATCCTACACCTGCAGAACCCAGGAACCAGGAGACAGAGTGAACAGTTATTGAGCATTTACTGTATGCCAAGTACGACTGTAAGCAGTTTACACATACCACCTCATTTAATCCCCACAACAATCCTAGAAGGTGCAGTTATTCATGCCACTTTATGGATGAGGAAACTGAGGCATAGAAAGGGGAGGCTTTCCTAAGTTCCAACAACTGTGGAGCCAGAGCCAGAGCCAGTATTTACACGCAGGCAGCCCAAGGGCTTTGATGAAGATATCTGGAGGAAGGAAGATTGATTCAACTCTGGGAAGCCATAACAGAGGAAGTGCCTTTGAGCAGAGTGTTGAAGGAGAGAAGTTTGCTAGTGAACAGAATAAATATAGTTGCTGTAGTGGCTGTTTCAGAAGAGCAAGTCCCTCTGGGGAGGTCTTCCTGGCTTCTCTAAGCCCAGGTGCTGCCCTGGAATCTGAACAGCAGCAAAATAATACAAATAACCAACATTTATTAGGTGCTTACCTTGAGTGGTAGATACTGAACTAAGTATGTGTGTTCTCTCATTCAATCCTCAAATCAACTTGTGATGTGAGTTTTACAGATGGAGAGTCTGAGGCACAAAGGAGTGAAGTAACTTGCCCAGCACTATACAGATAGTAAGTGGCTGAGCCAGGATGTAAACCCAGGGAATGGGACAACGTGCACCCTCTGTGGGCACTGTTCATCCTGTAGTGTGCAAAAACCAAAACCTGGCGCCAGAGCTGCAGGCTTACCCAAAGCCCTGTGCCAGTGGTTCTCAACTTCAGAATGCATCCAAATCACCTGGAGGGCTTGTGAAAAAAGCAGATTTTTTGGTCTCCAAGAATCAGATACTCTGATTTAGCCAGTCTGAGGTTGAGCTGAGAATTTGCATTTCTAAGGAGTTCCCTGGGGATGCTGATGCTGCTGGGCCTGGTACCAGACATTGACTGTCGAGCTATGCTGACTCTCAGCCATAGTACAGTGCTGCGCTCCTAAGCTGCGCTGGGAAACATAATGCAGGAGGCTGGTGAAAGAAAATGCTTCCTGCTTCTTGCTGTATGGATTGGGATCAACCCACTGAAGAGCCTTCCAACCGTCTTCCTTCTATTCCACTTGCCCTTTTTTTCTCTGGTATCTGCATTGCTTTTCTAGGCTCTTAATTTGCTTGCTGCTCGTGTGGGCTTTAGCAATTTGCCCCACATGCTGGTGCTGTTACAGAATTGGGCAGCCCCGTCCCACCACTTCTGTCCTGAGCCCCTGAGCCTGTTGTGCCTCCTGGATTGACACAGGCTCCATCTATCAACATGAGGGAGGCGTATGATAGTCACGTGTTTCCTAGTGGTCCCCTAGGCTCCACGGGAGTAATTATACCAAATAGGAATCCATTCCTTGTATTAGTCAGCATTCTTTGGGTTACAAGTGACAAAATGCAGTTTGAACTGTTCTAGAAAAATTGAACACTTACTGACTCACACAGCCTGATCACAGGATGGGTGAGGGAGCCACTGGGCTCCAGGTCTGACTCATCTGGGCCTTGGGTGCCACCAGGACTCTGCTCCTTACCCTCTGCCCCTCTCTGGTGTCAGCATCATCCTTTCAGGCAGGCTGTCTCCACGGAGACACAGCTGCCTTTGGCTCCCAAGCTCTCTTGTTTTCAGTTCCACTTTGAAATAAGGATAAGCAGACCCAGTTCCTCAATTCTAGGGAAAGGCTTTCAGTGGCCCACCTTGGATAGGTGCCCATCCCTGGACCAGAGCCCTGGGTTGCTGAAGATATTAGCTCACCCTCAAACTATAACATTGGAATGAGTCAAGGTGCATCTTCTAGAACAGGGGTCCTCAAACTACGGCCCGCGGGCCACATGCAGTGGTGTGAATTGTATTTGTTCCCATTTTGTTTTTTACTTCAAAATAAGATATGTGCAGTGTGCATAGGAATTTGTTCATAGTTTTTTTTTTTAAACTATAGTCCGGCCCTCCAATGGTCTGAGGGACAGTGAATTGGCCCCCTGTTTAAAAAGTTTGAGGACGCCTGTTCTAAAAACTACAGGAGGAGATATGGGGCAGGAAAATAAAACTGCTGAGGTGAGTGGATGAGCAGATAGACGGTAGCCTTCTCGGTATCAGGTACGGAGTAGGCGGCTGGAGAGAGGGGAGAAGGAAAACCCTGCCTTCCTGGCGCTCACAGTGTGGAAAGCAGGCCAAGACATTACACAGATGGCAGAGGGGCTTCACAGAAATTTCTGTGGATTACAGCGGGAGGCGAAGCAGGGTATCATCTCAAAAAATACCTGAGTTCTTAGTCTGGGTGCAGTGGCTCACGCCCATAATCCTAGTACTCCGGGAGGCCGAAACAGGTGGATTGTCTGTGCTCAGGAGTTCAACACCAGCCTCAGCAAGAATGAGACCCTACTAAAAATAAAAAACTAGCAGGCATTGTGGTGGGTGCCTGTAATCCCAGCTACTCAGGAGGCTGAGGCAGGAGGCTCTCTTGAGCTCAAGAGTTTAAACTTTCTGTGAGCTATGACAGCAAGGCACTCCACCCAGGGTGACAGAGTGACTTTATCTCAAAACAAACAACAACAATAAAAAAAATGGATTTTTTTCTCTGGGCTCATTTATTCACCCACCAAATAATCCTTGAGCATCTACTGTATGTTAAATAAGGCTCAGGGAGCTTAGCGTAACGGCCTGACTTAAGGTGGCATCAAACCTCATCTCCAGTCTATCAGTCACTCCAAAGGTATATTTAAAGCTCCCTGAAAAAGAGCATCTACATTTTAGGTAGTTACTGTCCCCACCTCCTTATGTTGCCATGTAAGGACGCCTTCTGCACTAACTTGGACTTTCACAGTCTGAGGCTTATATCATCCGATAGATAATCTCACAGAGAGTTATTATGTTCCATAGGTAATCTCACTGAGAGTTATTACGTCCCACAGGTAATCTCACTGAGAGTTATTACATTATAGGTAATCTCACTGTGAGTTATTGCATCCTACAGGTAATCTCACTGAGAGTTATTACGTTCTATAGGTAATCTCATTGAGAGTTATTAGTCTGCCCGGTGGCCTTCTATTTTAGAATTAGCTCTTAGGTCAGGTGGGCCTCACACTGAAGTGAACAATAGGCTTTTGTGGGCTAGACTGGAAACCTGAATCTCTTCCTGTGACAAATTGTGTCATAATTCTGAACACCTGGCTAATGAGTTGGGTTTTGTTGATATGTGATATAAACTAGACTCTTTCCCCCCCACACACCCTTTTCTTCCCCCTTCCCTTTGCTTTTTCTATCTGTCTCTCTCCTCTCTCACTATTCTCTCCATTTATATTCTCCGTTCTTTTTTTTTCTCCTTCTGTCTTCACGCCCTCCTTTTGTTCTTCCTCCTCCTCTTCCTCTTCTTCATTCCCTGTTTCTCTCCTCTCCATCTGTTTTTTGTTGTCTTCTTACCCCCCTATTTCATCAAGCATTTAGGATGGCTTGCAGAAATGGAAACTAACGGAGTAAAACATTTGAAAATCATATAAGATTGGAATGATGTAGAATGTACTTCCAGGGCTGCCTGGATTTGTTTATATGCTCAGTGGCATCATAGTCACAGCCCTGTCACCATGCATCAGTGAGATCCTTTTGACTGAATTGATTGCCCATTGGTTAAGAATCCATGCAGTCTAAGAGTGAGTTAAAACAGGCAAGTGAGCAAGTGGCTCTGCTGGAATAGCTGAGGCCAGTGTGAGTAGGGGATGGCCATATTGATTCTGGGCCTATTCCTGAGGCTGAATTTAGTGGCCTCAAGGTAACCAGTAAAACAGCATTTAAAACAGCTTATTATATAGCTGGGCATTGTGGCGGGTGCCTGTAGTCCCAGCAACTTGGGAGGCTAAGACAAGAGAATCACCTAAGCCCAAGAACTGGAGGTTGCTGTGAACTGTAACGCCACGGCACTCTACCGAGGGTGACAAAGTAAGATTCTGTCTCTAAAAAAATAAAAATAAAATAAAATAAAAAAAACAGCTTATAAACTAGAAAAATCAGGTTTAGGATATTTTAATGATTTATCATTATTGACTGCAATATGGAAAGAGCAATGTCAAATTTGTTTTGCATTTAATTATTTTTTTACAACATGATGTGTTCACATGTTTCAAAATCAAAATTATATAACAAGGTGCACATTGAGGCTTGGCGCCTGTAGCTCAACAGCTAGGGCGCCAGCCACATACACCAGAGCTAGCAGGTTCAAATCCAGCCCAGGTCTGCTAAAAAACAATGACAACTACAACATAAATATATATTATAAAAATATAGTAGTCCCAGCTACTTGGGAGGCTGAGGCAAGAGAATCACCTAAGTCCAGGAGTTGGAGGTTGCTGTGAGCTGTGTGACGCCATGGCACTCTACGGAGGGTGATAAAGTGAGACTCTGTCTCTACAAAAAAAAAAAAACAAAGAAAAAAGATGCACATTGAAATATCTCATTTTGAATGCACAGCCTTATTCCTACCTCCACCATCCCCAAAAGGTAACCACTTTTGGTTGGTTTTTATTAATGTTTCTGATGCAAATACAAACAAATTTTAAAATGTATTATTCTTCTTTCCCTTTTCTCATACAAGAGGTATGATACTGGCTTGGCGCCTGTTGCTCAGTGGTTAGGGTGCTGGCCACATACACCAGGGCTGGCAGGTTCAAACCCAGCCAAAGCCTGCTAAACAACAATGACAACTGCAACAAAAATATAACCAGATGTCGTGGTGGGCACCTGTAGTCCCAGCTACTTGGGAGGCTGAGCAAGAGAATTGCTTAAGCCAAAGAGTTTGAGGTTGCTGTGAGATGTGATGCCACAGCACTCTACAGAGGGCGACCAAGTGAGACTCGGTCTCAAAAAAAAAAAAAAAGATTTTCAGCAGCAGCCATACTCCAAGTTTTTCTTCCTAAGAAGAATGCACATGAGCTCATAGATTGAGGCTTTATCAAAGTTGAATCCTTCCCCCTTCCCCCAAATTGAACGGAATTGAGTTTTTCTCTCTAGTGGGTTTATATTAAATCGTCTTCTGGCTTCATATTGGCATTGAGTACACTGGATAGTTGCTTTTCCATTCTTGTGATACTCTACTAGAAGAAAGTGTTTGGGGTCTCGCTCTTCCTCAGGCTGGTCTTCAACTCTGCAGCTCAAGCCATCCTCCTGCCTTGGCCTCCCAGAGGACTAGGATTACAGGCGTGAGCCACCACACCTGGCCTCTGCTCCTTCTTTTTGACTTTTGTATGTGTGTGTGTGTATGTGACTGCGTGATAGCTTCTCATATGCAATATGCTTTATTCCAACTTCCAACTCTGCCCATCTATGCTATAGGCTCTGACATTCTCATAAAGGTTCAACTGGGCCATACAATGCATGTAGGGAGCAGTCAGAACCCTGTGGTGTGACAGTCAGAGGTCCCTTTCCTGGAAGACAGACACTCCTTGTTGTTGGGAGCCCTGGAGTTGGTCTGAGACCAGCCGCTGTAGGTTCTCTGGACATGGGTACCCTCCACCAGGTGTTTCTGTGTGACATTGTGAGTCCGGGTGCCCACTGGCATCAGGGAGATAATTTATACAGAGAGTGAGTATTGAGATATCAATTTATTGAATAAATCACCATAATTAATGTCTTTTTTCAATATCAAGAGGTGAAAAGTTATTTAGGAACAAATAATTCTGATAGGGTATGCTAAAAATTCACCTAATGTGCATATGAATTCATCTTTTCTTTTTTTTTGTAGAGACAGAGTCTCACTTTATTGCCCTCAGTAGAGTGCCGTGGTATCACACAGCTCACAGCAACCTCCAAATCCTGGGCTTAGGCGATTCTCTTGCCTCAGCCTCCCGAGTAGCTGGGACTAAAGGTGCTCGCCACAACGCCCGGCTCTTTTTCTGTTTTGCAGTTCGCCGAGACAGGGTTTGAACCCGCCACCCTCGGTATATGGGGCCGGCGCCTTACTCGATGAGCCACAGGCACCGCCCCATCTTTTCTTTTTTTAAACTTGACTCATTTTTGGAGCAAATTTCTCCAATGACTTTGAGATTCTTAAACCTCTATATATATACATTTTTTTTTTGAGACAGAGTCTTACTCTGTACCCTGAGTAGAGTGCCATGGCATCATCATAGCTCACAGCAACCTCAAACTCTTGGGCTCAAGTGATCCTTTTGCCTCAGCCTCCTGAGTAACTGGGGCTACAGGCACCTGACATAACACCCCGCAAGTTTTTCTATTTTTAGTAGAGAGGGGGGTCTCATTCTTGCTCAGGTTGGTCTTAAACTCTTGAACAAAAGCAGTCCACTTTCCTTGGCCCTCGAACTCAAGCAGTCCACTTTCCTTGGCCCTCGCAGAGTGCTAGGATTGATTACAGGATTAATCCTATGTATTTTTAATAATACTACTGGGGTAGCTAAAAATAAATTACTATAGTGAAGTATATATCTAGTCTCGTAAAAAAATCTCTCAGAAACAAACATATTCCTAAAAATCTCTTTGTATGTGTAACTGTTGCAAATCAAATGTTTATAGTCCCCAGAATACAAACAAAACAGGTTCTGTAGTTTTGTTCTTCAGACGGATTTGTGTGGAAGTTGAAACAGGTCATTGGTAAATGCGAGTTGTATGTAAAAAACAGATGTTTGTAAGTTGGAGGCTGCCTATGTTCCCATAGAAAACCAACTTTTTAAAGATGACATAAGGTGGCTTCCTTTAGTATTAAAGAATTTATGCTTTATAACTTTAGAACTTTTGTTTATTAACTTTTTAGAAATCAGGACACATTTGTATAATATTCCTGCCCTAAACATTTGCCATCTGTAAGAAGCTAAAATGTGTTTAAACTTTTCTTCCCACGTGATATATGCTTAACCATCTTGTAAAACTGTCCAGGTTTTCTTTTCTTCTGCCATACACTTCCCAGTTAATCTGACATCTCTCTCACCTCATTAAACCGGCTCCCACTGGTAATACTTCATCAAATTCGAAAGAAATGCAACCCCTACCCAAACCCAGATCTGAAAACAACCTTAGGCTGTGGTTCAACATACAAAGAAAGCTTATATTTAATAAAGCCTCGGTGTAATGAGTTCCTTGAGTCAACATCGGAGAGACTGAATGACATAAAGCTGTGGGAAACCTGGAGGGAAAAGTGCATTTGATTAAATGTAATTAAATGTGTTTTCTCGTATTATTTTGCTACAGTTCACAGCACACCTCCCAATTGTACAGTCATTTTCTTGGCCTTGATTTTCCGATCTACCTTAATTTAGCTGCAAATACTACTGTAGATAACAGACTTCAGTTTTATTGGTGACCCTTAAAAGAAGAATTCTGAAAATAAAGAGGGCTACACATGATTCCTACCTACAAAGAGATTCCTGCAGCCATTCCATCGGATAGGAATTTGACGGGTTTCCTTTATGTCCAGTCTCCCTTTCTCCACATCTTCTCTGATATTCCAGCAGAGGCAGAGTCTTCTTGCTGCTGCGGCCTCTCTGACTTAGATTTTCTATTTCCCTTGTGTTTGTGCCAATTAAAATAAGACTCAGGCTGTGCTTATGACATATTTTTGGAAATTCATTGTGTAAGAAACATTGACATTCTCTTGCACTGTTCTCCCTGAGTCTTTCCTCACTTCTTGACATTTCTGCCCTTCCTCTTCTTTGAAGTCTGTGTGTTTGGCATTTTTTTGCAAAGTTATTCATATATTTGTGTTGTTGTAATGAGTAACTGCATTAAGGAGAAAACTACAAATCACAGATGTGGAATGACGAATTCTAGAAGCAGTTACTAACGCACATGCTACTCCTCGATAGACATTTCTCTGCCATTTATTTTGTGCAACAGTTCATATTTGTGGCCTGATGCTATCTCTTGGAACAATATAATTGCCCATAATAAGAACTCGTGCTGTGGGGCTGCTGTGGAATTATTTTCACAACACAAGCAATGTCCTCAAGGGCCCATTTGCTTTTATATTTCTGTTTTGTGGGACATCTAAGAGGGGCATCTCTATCATCAACTAACTGTCCTCATGATCACAAAGTGGCTGCCACAGCATGGGTATCACCAGCCTTCACAGATATGACAACATCTGTGTAGAAGAAATGAGGAAAGTTTCTTCATCCACATGTTTTCATGAGCAAGGAAACATTTCTCAATGGTTCCTCATCCACCTCTGTTTCATTTTCATTGACTGTTTCATTGACCTTTCCTAAACCAGTCCCTGGCAAGGGGCACAGGATTTCTGTGATTAATTTGGTGAAACACATCCCCTATAGAGAAGTAGCTTACCTAGACCCAACAAACGTGTTCTGTTCCACAGAGCAACAGTGGTGTCTGCCACACTTCCCTCCGTGTGTGTCCTTCATCATTATCTCAGAGGTGAAACCACTTCCCAGTGCCAACCAGCAGCCTGAAATGTGCCTGTGTCCTGCCAAGACTAAGTTTCTTTGTTTTGCTTATTATTAGAAATTTGAAGAGTGCTTATGTAATACAAATATTGTTTGATTTTGTTTTTTGACAACTAAGGTATTTTTGTTTTTTTTAGGATGAGTTACTTCTTATTTCCTTTAGTGTTTTGCCTCTGTTGAATCTGAAAACCTTGTTCCAGCCAATCGTATATAGTTGGCGTGTAAGAGTATTGGCCACCCTCATTATCCCTGTAAGATTTTTGAGTCATAGACCGTATCTACTACATAAGCCAATAGTGCCAAAGTCTTTCTTATGTTAATATACAAAAGTAAGGAAAAGAAGGAAAGAAGGAAGGGAGGGAAGGAAGAAGGAGAAAGAAGGAAAAGCAAGCAATCAAAGAGGTAAGGAGTGTGTTGATGGTCAGGCACCATGGCTCACATCTGTAATCCTAGCACCCTGGGAGGCCGAGGTGGGAGGATTGCTTGATCTTAGGAGTTCAAGACCAGCCTGAGCAAAAGTGAGACCCTACTAAAAGTAGAAAAACTAGCCCTGCGTTGTGGCAGGTGCCTGTAGTCCCAGTTACTCAGGAGCAAGAGGATTGCTCAAGCCCATGTGTTTACGGTTGCTGTGAGCTATACACCATAGCACTCTACTCAAGGTGACAAAGTGAGACTGTCTCAAAAAAAAAAGTACCTCCTGTTTCATGCTGTTGCCCCTTTGTACTCATGTCCCCCTGATTCCATTTTCCTGGAATACTCACATTCATCAGACTAGAGGACCTTAACCCAAAACAGCAACAACAAAAAGCTTTTTTCTCACTGGTTGTCACTCCAAATAGGTTATCTTCAATACATAAATCTGGCAAGAGACCCTTCTCAGGAGCACTTACTGCTATCAGGGACAACACAGTGAAGGACCTAGAGAGCTCTGTCATGCCCCAGTGCCAGCTGGCTGTGGGACATCCACCCGGAGGAAGGAACCCTGCCAGCTTCTCCCACGGCCAAACTTGGGCCACTCGTTCTTGGCCCGTGTAAAGTTGTAAGTTACCATAGACATCTCCCCCCTTTCACCAGTCGCCATGTGGACACATAGATCTTATCTTGGTGTGTCCCCAAAGATCCCGTCCTAATCCACATGCTCAACTTTACATCAGTTGAGAATTGTTTCTCTAAACATCCACAGAAGGGGGAAAATATGGTTCTTTCCTAAATTCTTACTCCAGGATGGAAAGAATTTAGGGAAAAACAAACTCCTTATGTTTATCTCACTGTTTAACTCATTGTTTCCTGGGAACTAGCTGGAAGTTGCTGTGAAGATGCAACAGACTGCTCTTCAGTGTGGGCACACAGTGGGGGCACCACGGCCGAGCATTTCTGTATGCTGTTGTCAAAGCTCTTTCCCTAAGTGGCCCCAAGTAAGAGTTCCCTAACTTGACCTCGGGCTAAAGCATAGTCCCAAGGTAGAGTCTAGAGCCAGATGTCCAGATTCTCAGTCCTTGCTGCAAAAACTGCCTTTAAAATGGCTCAAAAAATTCAACTCTCGCCAGTGACATGGCTCATTCCTGTAATCCTGGTTCTTTGGGAGGCAGAGGCAGGAGGATCGCTGGAACCCAGGAGTGGGAGACTGCAGTGAGCTGCAATTGCACCACTGCACTCCGCAGAGTGAGACCCTCAAGAACTAACTAACTAACTAAATAGTAAATAAATAAATAAAATTCTACTCTTTATCCGAGTGTAAGTTAGGAATGCTGCCTAAATAGAGTAAAGGTAGCTTTGCTTACTCCAATAGGCTACGGACCAAAGCTACAAGTCATTTGAGTGTGGGGGTGTAAACTAGAGCCAGCACCATTTCCAGAAGTTGGCACAATTGTCAGAACACTTTGCCTTTTGTTCATTGCAACATCAGCGTGAGCCCCAAATCTTGTAATTCTATGTTAATATTTTTACTTTGGGGGAAAAGATAAGAAGGCAATGTTGAGAGGCTTTCTCTGCATTTTCGAAATTTCCCCTCAGTAATTTGTTTCTTGCTAAGGTAGAACTTTGTCCTGGGCTAGTGGGGACTTCCTGTGAGTGAGGGTCCAGGGAGGTGGCTTTGTTTCTTGCTAACTACGGTAGAACTTTGTCCTGGGCTAGTGGGGACTTCCTGTGAGTGAGGGTCCAGGGAGGTGGCTCTCTGAGGGCAATCACCTTCTGACTGGTGGGGTGCCTGGCAGGTGCCAGCCGGGGGGTGGAAATGACACAGACAGGGACATCTGTTAGTGGGAAAGGAGCCAGGCTATGTTTTAAATGCTGCCTTTTCTCCATGTCTCACAGTTTTGCTTCTTCCTCTAACAGTTTTTTAGCATGGTGTTAGCCATCACCATTGAGATTATGAATTAAATGGTGTCACTTTTCTGGGAGGAAAAAACTTCTCCCTTTAATATTGGGTTGTCGTCCTCCTCCGAACCTTGTTAGCTCACATCTCTCTTGTGCTTAGAGAGATCTAAGCACAAATAAAGAATGTGGAACTATTGAGGATACCTTGTGCAATCTAGCTCTATTGGCCACTAAGGAAATTGCAAGGCTAGGCCCAGTGGCTCATGTGTGTAATCCCAGCACTCTGGGAGGCCGAGGTAGGTGGATTGCCTGAGCTCACAGGTTCAAGACCAGCCTGAGCAAGAACGAGTCTCCATCTCTAAAAATAGCCAAGTGTTGTGGCAGGTGCCTGTAGTCCCAGCTCCTTGGGAGGCTGAGGCAAAATAATCACTTGAGCCCAAGAGTGGGCTAGGAACATAAATGAGGAGATGTCTTATTGGGACCTAATGGCTTCCTGGAATGCTTCCAGGCTGTTCTGTAGAGCAAGAAGAGACAGACATGTGTTTGACTTCGGAAGACCAAGCGAGGAGCGGTAGTTGCACAGAGTTCAATTTTAGCTCAATGTCAAGAAGTGCATTCTGACCTGAAACTTGCTAAAAATAGAACGGGCTGTGTGTTTGTTTCCAAGGGTTGCCATAACAAAGTACCACCCATTGGGTGGCTTAAAACAATCCTCGTTTTTCTGTGTTGAAATTTATTCCATCCGAGTTCTAGAGGCTAGAAGTCCAAAATCAAGGTGTCGTCAGGGCTCTGCTTTCTCTGAAGTCTTGAGGCATAGATCTCTCCTGGTCTCCCTCAGCTCCTGGTCCCCCAAGCATTGCAGTGTAACTCAAATCTCTGCCTCTGTCTTCATGTGGCCCTCTGAGAGTGTCCATCTCTCTCTTGTAAGTTCACCTGTCATGTTGGATTAGGGACCACCTTAATGACCTCATCTTAACTTGGTTACCTCTGCAAAGACTTTTTCCAAATAATGTCCTATTTCGAGGTACTAGGGTTTAGGACTTCAACATATCTATTATGGCGTGCAGTTCAGCCCATAACAGATTGTACAAGGTATCTCTGCCTCTATGAGTGTGAGTTCTGTATCCCTGGAAGTGTACAAGTAGAATCAGTGCTTTTTAAAAATGCTTAGAGAGATCTAAGCACAAATAAAGAATGCAGCTGGATGACTTCCAGCCTCTCCTCTGACCATGGTTTTTCCTAATGCTGTAAGTCCTTTTATAAGCCTCTGTGCTAAATCCTGGGACCATATTTGGTCCATTTTTGGTGAAATATCTCATGCACTGAAGCACAGTCTGGCTTACAAAAAACATTCAAAGGTGTTCTCAACTTTCTTTTTAATTCCTTTTTTTTTTTTTTTAATATAAATAGAAGCCGGAGGCCAAGGTGGGAGGATCACATGAGCTCAGGAGTTTGAAACTAGCCTGAGGAACAGTGAGAACCCTTCTTTACTAAAAATAGAAAAATTGATGAGCGCCTGTGGCTCAGTGGGTAGGGTGGCGGCCCAATATACCGAGGGTGGTGGGTTCGAGCCCGGCCCCGGCCAAACTGCAACAACAACAACAACAACAAAAATAGCCAGGCATTCTGATGGGCACCTGTAGTCCCAGCTACTTGGGAGGCTGAGGCAAGAGAATTGCCTAAGCCCAGGAGTTGAAGGTTGCTGTGAGCTGTGACGCCACAGCACTCTACTGAGGGCACTAAAGTGAGACTGTCTCTAAAAAAATAAAATAAAATAAAATAAAAATAGAAAAATTAGGACCAGGCATGGTGGTTCATATAGCACTCTCAGAGCCCTAGGTAGGTGGATCACTTGAGCTCAGGAATTCGAGACCAGCCTGAGCAAGATTGAGACCCTGTCTTTGAAAATAGCTGAGTGTTGTGGCAGACACCTATAGTCCCAGCTAGTCAGGAGGTTGCAGCAAGAGAATCACTTAAACCTAAGAATTTGAGGTTGCTGTGAGCTGTGATGCCACAGCACTCTATGAGGGCAATAAAGTGAGACTCTGTCTCAAAAATAAATAAATAAATAAAAATTAACCAGGTGTTGTGGCAGGTTCCTGTAGTCCTAGCTACTCAGGAGACTGAGACAGGAGTATTACTTGAACTCGAGAGTTTGAGGTTATTGTGAGCTAGGCTGACGCCAGGGCACTCTAGCCCAGGCAACAGAGTGAGACTCTGTCTCAAAAAAAAAATCTACATAGGGCTAGGGGCCTGTGGCTCAATGGGCTAAGGTGCCAGCCACGTACACCTGAACTGGGGGGTTCAAATCCAGCCCGGGCCCACCAAACAACAATGGTGGCTGCAACCAAAAAATGGCCGGGCGTTGTGGCGGGCGCCTGTGGTCCCAGCTACTTGGGAGGCGGAGGCAGGAGACTCACTTTAGCTCAGGAATTGGAGGTTGCTGTGAGCTGTGATGCCACAGCACTGGGTGATAGCTTGAGGCTCTGTCTCAAAAAAAAAAAAAAAGAGTTGTTTGTTTTGTAGAGACAGAGTCTCACTTTATTGCCCTTGGTAGAGTGCTATGGTGTCACACAGCTCAGAGCAACCTCCAACTCCTGGGCTTAGGTGATTCTCTTGCCTCAGCCTCCCGAGTAGCTGGGACTACAGGTGCCCGCCACAACGCCCGGCTATTTTCTTGTTTTTGTTTTTGTTTTTGCAGTTTGGCCAGGGCCAGGTTTGAACCTGCCACCCTTGGTATATGGAGCTGGTGCCCTACTTGCTGAGCCATAGGCGCCGCCCAGATTTTTATAAAAAAAATTAAAAAAGCTACGTAGATACTAAATATAAATCTATATAGAGAGATAGATTTGTATTTATATATAAATCTATATATAGATACATATATGGAGTCATATTTATTTATATATTATATATATATATATATGGAGAGAGAATTATATTTATTGGGGCCAAGTGTGAGAATTGCGGCCCAGGGCCAAAGATTCCTATTGTCCTGAATATACACTCTCTGTTTAATTCCTGAAGAACACTGATGGAGATCTCTTTTTCTGTCCCCTGTGGCTGTGCCTCTTGGCGTCTCTCTGTTTTAGTCAGTCTTCTTTGGGTCACACGTGCCAGACTCCTAATTCAAAGGAGCTTTTAAGAAAGAAAGAGTGTATTTTCTCTTTAGACTGGAAAGTCCAGGAGCGATTCTTTTGGCTCGGATCCATTCCCAGCTTCGTCTTACCCTCTGGCTTCCTCTTTTGGAAAACTTTTTCCCCTGTGGGGGCCACCGGGACCCCAAGGCTTCAATCTTACCAATTTAGCAAACTCACTGGAAAAGTTTCCCTTTTCCGAATCCTAAGGGAAGTCAGGGATGGCTCTCCTTGGACCAACTGTGTCACTTGCTTTCCTCACATGCTCCTCCCCAAATTTGCCAGTGGGACTCTGACCGCCTCTTGACCAAGCAAACCCCAGGTATGTGGCTCAGACTAGAATGGAGGAGGACAGCACGCCAGAGGGAAATGGTGGCTGTTTACGCGGTAAAGGCCAAACCAATCACGGTGCACACGGTAAAGGCCAAACCAATCACGGTGCACACGGCACAGTGCACATGGTAAAGGCCAAACCAATCACGGCGCACACGGTGAAGGCCAAACCAATCACGGTGCACACGGCACAGTGCACATGGTA
>CAUYRH010046952.1:0-11137 GCA_963574655.1 Perodicticus potto
GCTGGGACTACAGGCGCCCGCCACAACGCCTGGCCATTTTTTGGTTGCAGCCGTCATTGTTGTTTGGCGGGCCCGGGCTGGATTCGAACCCGCCAGCTCAGGTGTACGTGGCTGGCGCCTTAGCCCATTGAGCCACAGGCGCTGAGCCCTCTTAAATTTCTTTCATCAGTGTTGTGCAGTTTTCTTTGTAGAGGCCTTTTACCTTCTTGGTTAAATTTATTCCTTGGCATTTTATTTATTTATTTATTTTTGGTAGCTATTATAAAGGAGATTGCCTTCTTGATTTCTTTTTTCAGCTAGTTTGTTGTTCAGGTACAAAAATGCTACTAATTTTTGTACATTAATCTTGTACCCTGCAATGTTACTGAATTCATCCATTCTTAAAGAGTTTTTTTTGCTAGTTTTTCGGTTTTTCTATATATAAAGTCATAATGCTATCTATCTGCAAACAGGAATGATTTGACTTCCTCCTTTTCAATTTGGATGCCCTTTATTTCTTTCTCTGCCTAAATTCTAGTCCTGTGTAAAATGTGGGTGTGCATCCTTGTCTTGTTCCAGTTCTTAGAGTAAGCTTTCACCTTTTCCCCATTCAGTATGATGTTAGGATACATACAACATAGAAATGGGATTGCTGAGTCAAAAGGTGTAAGTATTACAATTGTTATACTGTCAAACTTTCTCCCAAAGGCACAGAACTTTAAACTTTTACCAGCAGTATGTGTAGGTGCATGGTATTCTATTCTATATTCTTATCAACTCATGTCAAACCTTTTGATCTTTGTTAATCTAAAGAGTTATTTATTTTTAATTTGATTTGTTTTTTATGAGAAGAGTTGAATATATTTCATGTTTATAAACCTATTTGTTATAATTTTTTTTTTTTTGAGAATTACCTACTCATGGACTTCAAACATTTTTCTACTTAGTTGGTAATTTTTTCTTTATTTTCTTTCAGTATGGGCAGTAGATCTTTATTATTATTATTTTTTTTTGAGACAAAGTTTTACTTCGTCACCCTCGGTAGAGTACCGTGGCATCATAGCTCACAGCAACCTCAAACTCTTGGGCTTAAGCAATTCTCTTGCCCCAGCTTCCCAAGTAGCTGAGACTGTGGGTGCTTACCACAATGCCTGGCTATTTTTAGAAATGAGGTCTTAGTCTGGTTTAGGCTGGTCTCGAACTCATGAGCTCAGGCAATCCACCTGCCTTGGCCTCCCAGAGTGCTATGATTATCAGCGTGAGCCAATGCGTCCAGCCCGCGAAGTAGATCCTTTTTAAAAAAATTTATTATTATTATTTTTTTCTCTTTTTGGTTTTTTAGATCTTTATTAAAATATAATACACTAATTAAAATACAAATATAAAATATAAAAAATATATTTTTTGTTTGTTCTGTTTACAGTGATTGTTTTTCTGCATAAAATTCTTAGTATTTATGTTATCATGGTTCCTGCGTTTTGCTCATAAAGGCTTTCTTCTCCAAGATTTTGATAAACTCTTCAATGTTTCTTTGTTTAAAAAATAATGTTTAAGTTTTTTTTTTTTTTTTTTGCAGTTTTTGGCTAGGGCTGGGTTTGAACCCGCCACCTCCGGCATATGGGGCCGGTGCCCCACTCCTTTGAGCCACAGGTGCCGCCCAATAATGTTTAAGTTTTGATCACTTGGAACTTATTTTGGTATAAAGGCGGATAGTTAAGAATCTCACTTCATTTTCTCTAAATAATCTCACCTACATCTAATGGTTTTAACTACCACTTATAATGCTGCTGATTTAAAAATCCCTTCTGGTTAAGTTCTTTCTGCCACACCTTAGGTTTGTGTAACCAAAGTACCTATTAGACATCTCCAGTTAAAAGTTCCCAAAGCATCTTATACACACATACATACCTACACACAAAAAAAAACTGACTCACCCCCAATAATTGTCTTCCTGCATTCCCTATCTTGGTTAAAGGCAACTAAGACACACACGTCTGAACCTAACACTTCCTTCTTTAGTTCTTACGTCCTCTCAACTTATAAAGATCTGTTTACTTTCGCTTTAATTTTTTAGAAAGCTGTTCTTTTCCCTAAATATTGAAATACCTATTTCTACTCCACATCATTTCTTGTCCTGGCAACAGTCTCCCTGTCTTGCTTCCCAGATTTTAGTTTCCTGTTCACCTCCTAGTCTCTCCTACCTCATCATACAGTGCCATCCATTATCTAAGCTGGGAAAAACTGCCTCACATGGCCTCCACAATATGCAGATTCAAATCAAGATACTCTTTTACATAGATCCTTCAAGTTCCTCATTATGTCCTTTCAGGTAATATTTGTACATGTGCTTTGGTCAAAAAAGACGCCACCTTTAGTATATGGGGCCGGTGCCCTACTCGATGAGCCACAGGCGCTGCCCAAAACCAAAGGTGGTGTGTTCAAAAAAGTTTGGGAAATATTACATATCCTTGTCCTAGAGATTGTTTTGTACTCTCACTAACATATTAAATATAAGTCTATTTAATCCATATTAAATACACCTGTTTAGAGAGACTGTCCTACAGACTGTTTTGTACTCTAACACAGTAAATGTAAGTCTTTTTAAATCCATAATAAATACACTTGTTTAATCCATATTTTTCATGGTACGTAATAATCAACACCCTGTGGAACACTATTCCTTGGAATCCTGAGTTAGAAAAATGCTAGCCTTACGTCTCAACTTCTTAGCTTTAAAAACCCTGGTTCCAATTTATTACTTTAACACTTCAATACATTCCAGAAATAAACTAGCATGTTAACTTCTTCCTTTAGGTGTTTCAGATCCAGGAATTATATTGAACCACTGTAGTCTGCCTTCCTAAAATTTTGTGTACACTTCAGAGCAGCATGGTTCTTCTGAATGTACTGGCTTATAGGTAAAAATAAGACTTCCAGAAGATTACCTTTTTTTTTTTTTTTGAGATAGAGTCTCACCTATGGCCCTGGGTAGAGTAATGTGGTATCATCATAGCTCACAACAATCTCAAACTCCTGGGCTCAAAGCAATCCTCTTGTCTCAGGCTCCCGAGTAGCTGGGACTATAGGTGCTGGCCACACACTTGGCTAATTTTTTTATTTTTAGTAGAGATGGGGTTTCATTCTTGCTCAGGCTGGTCTTGAATTCCTGAGTTAAAGCAATCCTCCCGCCATGGCTTCCTAGAGTTTGAGGATTAGAAGCATAAGCTACCGTGCCTGGCCCCAGCAGCTATCTTGATAGCTGAAGCTCTACAACTACCTTGACTCTTGCCTGGTTTGATCATCTTAGTAAAATCCAATTACAGAAATCTTATAGTTTATACTAATCAGGTGTATAAAGTGTTGGCAGTTTTGAGACATTATTTTATTACCTGCATCCATTAATGCTAAACTTCCACCACATGCAGATGCCATAGAAGATGACCCTACAAAAAGAAAAATACGTTATGTTATACTGATTTTTTTAAATGTAGAGAATTATTCCTATTGGTTACTTCCTCACAAACATTGTTATAACATAAATATTTCATAGTTTTTGTTCCTTTAGGCAAGTTCTCCTAAGCCATAAACTAGGCTTTGGAGAGCTCCATATGAGACCACACAGAGCTGCCTGGTCTAATACGGTAGCCACAGGTGGCTACTTGCATTTAAGTAGTTGAAATAAATTCAGTTCCTCTATTAGACGGCACAGATATAGAGGTTTTCTACCATTATAAAAAGTTCTACTGGACAGATTATTATAGAGATTCTGATTCTAAGAAGTTCCCAGAAGTACTAAAATACTTCTTTTATTGCTTAATCAGAAGTAATTAAACGTACAAGGCTCTGGTTTTTTCATTGGATGATAAGCCCATTTTAGTCACATCCAGTAGAGAACAGAAAAATCTTTAGTTTAAATTTTTAGATAACTTTAATGTTTTTCCCTTAAAACCTGTGATCATCTGATCTATATCTGATACACTTTTAAGAACCCTGTCTTTGGCTCAGCACCTGAAACTCAGTGGTTAGGGTGCCAGCCACATATACCAGTGCTGGTGGGTTTGAACCTGGTCCAGGCCTGCCAAACAATGACGACGACAACAACAACAAAAATAGCCGGGGGTTGTGGCGAGCGCCTGTAGTCCTAGCTACTAGGGAAGCTAAGGCAAGAGAATCACTTAAGCCCAAGAGTTTGAGTTTGAGGTTGTGTGAGCTGTGACGCCACGGCACTCCACTGAGGGCGACATCATAAGACTCTGTCTCAAAAAAACAAACAAACAAAAACCCAAAAAACCCCCAAAACTCTGTCTTTAGTTGCTACACCTTGCTTTGGCCTACAAACTAATTTATTTAAATTTGATCTTTTAGCCCAGCTCGTTCTATGATGTCCACATGGTAAGTATGCCCTACCTAACAATCACTCTACTTTTGCCGTTCCTCTCTCCAAGCCAGCCTTGCTCTGTGGTTTGTTTGTAAAACTAAAGAAACAAGCCAAACTGGATCTATTATAACAGATCCATATGAGAAATACTTGTTTTATATTGCTTTTGAAACAACTTATTAACTAAGAACAGAAATTCAGACAACAACGATTAAACATATCTTCCCCTACAATAGGCATGTATGCCCTGTAGTAATAAACATAATGTAACATTACTTTTGTAATTTTTATTCTTTTTTTAGTGATAGGGTTTTGCTCTGTCACTCAAGGTGGAGTGCAGTAGTGTGATCATAGCCCACTATAGCCTAAGATCTTGGGCTCAGGTGCTCCTCCTGCTTCAGCCTCTGAAAAACCTAGGACTACAGGTGCGTGACACCATGTTTGGCTATATTTAAAACATTTTTTTGTAAAGACAGAGTGTCATTATGTTGCCTGACTGGTTTTGAACTCTTGGCCTCAAGCATTCCTTTTGCCTTGGCTTCCCAAAGTCTTGGGATTATAGTCATGAGCCATTGTGCCTGGCAATTCTGAAAAGGTGATCAGAATGTATTAGGGAAGCCAGTCATTTCTACCAGGAAAGAAATATTTTAATTCCATACCATTTGACTCTAGGACTTCAGAGGTAACTCTTATGGTGAAAGGAAAATCTTTGGGAATAACAGGATACAAAGCTTTCTCAGCAAGAGCTCCTAAAGTAGAATAGAAAACAGTAAGCAAAATATGTACCAAGTCTCTGTAGGAACATCAGATAAGTTTACAGATTTGTACTCACCATGTCCAAGTTCTCTTCTATTTATACCAGTGACTTTACCAATTTCATTTGTTGCGTATGGAGGAAACTTAAAAAAAAAAATACACATACAACTGACATGAGAAGATGGTGAAGATATATTAGCAAAATAATAAACAAATTATAAGACAGCAGAGTTCCAATTTTGCTGGAAAAAATGTACATTCACAAATATACTGAAATTTATTAAATTTAAAATATATACCAAATTGCTAAAAGTAGCTATTTCTAGTATATAAGTAAATTAGGGGGTGGGAAGTGGATAGTTATGAGAACTAATACCATAATTACTAGAATGTTTAAATGATTAAATAACAAAATATTATATTTTATAACAAGGAAAAACAGACATATATTTATAAAGAAATACACGTTAAGGAACCAAAGATCTTTGTTTCCATACCAAAGACCATATTTTTAGTTCATTAAATTGAAATTTAATTCATACTTATACTTTTTTTTTTTGAGACAGTGTCTCAGTATGTTGCCCTCGCTAGAGTGCTATGGTGTCACAGCAACCTGAAATTCTTGGGCTTATGCGATTCTCTTGCCTCAGCCTCCCAAGAAGCTGGGACTACAGTGCTACCATGATACCCGGCTATTGTTTTTGTTGTTGTAGTTGTCGTTGTTTAGCAGGCCTGGGCCGGGTTCGAACCTGCCTGCCTTGGTGTATGCAGATGGCATCCTAACCACTGAGCAACAGGCACCAAGCCTAATTCATACTTATACTTTACATACTTGTTTCTCTCCATCATCTTATTCAGATACAAAACAAAAATACATAAACAAAGCATTGCATATTTTATAGCACTTCTCAAATGTAATTATAAAAATATATGAAAGAAACACAATCATTTTTAGCCAGAGTTTGCAAATTGTTTCATTTAATGGAAATGTTATCTTTTTTTTTTTTTTTTTTTTGAGACAGATCCTCAAGCTGACACCCTGGATAGAGCGCCGTGGCATCACAGCTCGCAGCAACCTCCAATTCCTGGGCTCAAGCAAGTCTCTTGTCTCCACCTCCCAAGTAGCTGGGACTACAGGCGCCAGCCACAACGCCCAGCCATTTTTTGGTTGCAGCCGTCATTGTTGTTTGGCGGGCCCGGGCTGGATTAGAACCCGCCAGCTCAGGTGTATGTGGCTGGCGCCTTAGCCTGTTGAGCCACAGGCGCTGAGCCTGGAAATGTTATCTTAAAGGAAAATGAATTCCTTGTGATCACTTAAGATTTGGGAGATTAAAAATCTAGAATTCCAGTTTAACAAAAAATTTTTAAAGAGACGTGATGGAGCATGAGTCTAACCATGGCTATGGATTTAGCACTCAATTTGGTGGAAATAGAGGAGAGAGGAGCATGATGAACTGCACCTTGAATGTGCAATCATCAACACCCAGACTGTGGGGGCCTTTGCAGGTCAAATGGCTTTGGGGCTTCAACAGACAGTCTATAAAGAAAGGAAGGTAAAGAAAGAAAAATGTATAGATTAAAGCTGGGCTCCAGTAGCTCAGTGGTTAGGGCGCTGGCATACACCGGGGCTGGCAGGTTTGAACCCAGTTTGGGCCAGCTAAACAATGACAACTACAACAAAAAAAAATAGCCAGGTGTTGTGGCAGGCGCCTGTAGTCCCAGCTACTTGGGAGGCTGAGAGAAGAGAATTGCTTAAGCCCAAGAGTTTGAGGTTGCTGTGAGCTGTGACGCCATGGTACTCTACTGAGGTCAACATAGACTCTGTCTCAAAAAAAAAAAAGTATAGATTAAAAGAGACTTAAGGAAGTATGAAATTTAAGCAGAATGGACAGGACTAAACTATAGTACCTAGAGATGTACACTGGAAATACAAGGAAGTGATTACTATAAAACTTAGAACATTAGTTACTCTTAAGGGAAGAAGGGGGTTGGAACAGGGATGAAAAACATGAGGGGCCTTGTAAGGTGGCTGGCAAGGTTCCATTTTCTGACGTAGGTGGTGTTTACAAGGGTATTTGCCTTATATAAACTCATTAAGGCAGACTTTGTCATAGTATATAGTTTCTCAGTACCTATAATTTATTTTATAATAAAGAAATTTTAGAAAATGGTTCATATCCTTCTCCAGTTCCTCACCCAATAATCAGCTAGAGCAACATTTTCCACAGCTGTCCCTTTTATAGATTGCCACATGCTCTCCAGCTCATGACAAAGAGTATACTTTACTCAATTACAATTCTATTCTGGCTTCTACAGCATTTGGGTATATTCAGAACAAGGTTTTTATAAGGCTCCAAGACCAAGTTTATGGATATTCTGTAGCATACACTTTCTACATAGAACGTTATCTACTGATTACAGCAGGTTCAACAAAACTGAAATGTTGGGATTCTGGGCAGCCAACAAGAGTTAATTGAAAGTGTAGTGACTTGCTACCTTGTATTAGCCTCCCACAGTGTTATCTTTCAAACGATAAAATTACAAGTACTTCATATTATGTCTGATTCCTCAGGATCAGTTGCGAATACAGCCAATCATGAACTCAACTAAATATAATGATCTTATATAAAGTAACATTTAAAAAGTCAGATCTTCTACTTCTAATTAACTGAATAAAAATTACATAGCTAATGGGAGAAGATTATCTGTCAGTTGAGGTTATTTAAAAAGCTCCACTTTTGTTTGATATACACATGTACAGATACCACCCTTTCTTGCCTAAAAAGATATTGTTTGCTAAATTTTCTTTAACCTTTATGTATGACTTAGAACAGGAAATTGATGACTGGAACATTCTTACCTATCTCTAAATCCCTTTTATATGCAATAAAATGACAGCCTGCAAAGCAGCCTTAACAGATACATGCCAATACTGGCATAGTAAAATGTTAATGTAGAACCCAGGTAGTGTATATGATTGTTCACTATAAAGTTCTTTCAACTTTACTGTATCCTGGCAATTTTTCTTTTTTGTGTTTTTTCCTTTTTTTAAATTTCAGGTTCATGTGAAGGTATAAAAAAGTAGGTTATTATTTTTTTTAACATATGTTAGATAGAGTCCCTCTTATAGTTATGTCCTGCACCCCTGGAAATTTTCAAAATAAAATGTTGGAAAAAAAATTCACCTTACCTCATAGTGCAGCATGAAATTTTTATCCTTTATTCCACTACAAACAAAATGCATAATATTAAAACATTATATGGATACAAATTTATTTCAATGAACAACTAGAAAAGACTAAGGAGATTTTAAAAACAATTCGGTATTATTAAGAGTTGGTCTGAAACTGAAAACTATAAGAATTAGAAGGAAGTAGATAGGACTAGAACAGTGGTTCTCGACCTTCCTAATGCCGCAATGTATTTTCATTGTTAAAAAGGGATTGCGACCCACAGGTTGAGAACCGCTGGACTAGAAGATGGATGTACCCTGGCCAAACCCAGTGTTCCTTCTTATTTAGTGTTTTACCTCCTACGAAGGAAAGGAGTTAAAGTGAGGAAGGGCAGGCAACCAAGTTTTGGCCCAGATGAAACTACAGACAAAGTCTAAGAGCTTCCAATAAAAAGAATTATTAGGACGAGCATTCCACCCTTACATGCACAGCTGCATTGTCAGTTTTCTCAGACACACGAAAAACAATTAGGGTGGCTATCTGGAAGATATTGGGGATTATCACTAACTGAGGAGCAGGAAAAGGGAAGCGGAGTCCTGTGGTCTTCCGAGAACCTTAGCCAGGGAAAGGGAAGCAGTCCTATTAGGTGCTAGGGAAAGAAGAACTGGCTGTTGAATCATAGGATTCTGATGTAGTAATACTAGTGGGGATTCCAATACAGATCCTCCTTGTCTAAACTTATCAACATGACTTTACTAGAGACAAAGAATAAACTGTATGTATTCACATTTAAAGAATTAAATGCTTTACCAATATTTGTTCCAAACCAATGATTTATAAGACAATAAAGCACACACAAAAATCCCTTGAAATCTTGACTATGTAAACATAAAAAATCAGCACAAAGATACAGGTTAAAAAAAGTAATAATGACAAATAATATACCACATGAACTTTAATTATATACTGAAAGATCATAAAACATAACATGAGAAAGAAATAACTTACTTTATAGTTGTCATAATTTGATCCGCCTTAATACTGGATTCCAATGAATCAAATGTAACAGTACAAAGCACCTAAAAAAGAAGAAAAAAAAATTCCTAGGCTTTAAAATACAAACCACAAAAGATGAAAACTAAAAATATTTGAAGAATCTAATTAGGTTTTAAAAAAATAGGGCAGGGAGGTGCCTGTGGCTCAAAGGAGTAGGGCACTGGCCCCATATGCTGAAGGTGGTGGGTTCAAACCCAGCCCTGGCCAAAAACTGCAAAAAAAAAAAAAAAAAAAAAGAAAGAAAATAGGGCAAGTACATTGTATGCAAAGTTTGCCATGGTACTCAATACTGTAAATTGAATAGACATTCAAGCTACATGCAAACCTCAATAATCTAAAGGTCTAACATCATATAGACTATATAAAGCACTGCACTAAGAATGGGAAAGGAAAACAAGAAGAAGAAATATTTATAAGAACTATGTATTAGCCCATAGAGGGAGCCTCAATGAATGTTTAGACGATAAAACTGCCTACTTAAAATAAAAAAAAATTCAAATTTCTTTTGAGAGACATAACATAATCAAGACATTCCACAATGTATCATCTACTACATCCAGAAAACAGGAAAAGAGAACACTCTTAAGAGTAAAGACAATGAAGACCAACTCTGAGTTAAGATGCTGGATTAGCAAAGATTTTCAACAACTATTATGAATATACTCAAGGATACCAAAAAGAATCAGTAGAAATTCTGGAACTGAAAAATTTATTATTTCATACGGAAAAGTATAAGTCAATCAACAAGAGAGTGAATTAACAAAAATTGCCCAATTTGAAGAAGGGGGGGAAAAGGCATAGTCTTAAGGATGTGTAGAACAGTATCAAAACACTAACATATGTGCACTTACAGTCCCAGAAGAAAAGAAGAGTGAGAATGAGGTAGGAAAAAAATATATGAAGAATAACGGCTGAAACTTCTCAAGTTTCATGGAAGATACAAATTTACAGATTCAAGTTCAGGAAACTTTTCTCAGGATAAATCCAAAGAAAAGCACTTTTTAAGTCATACTACTGAAAAACAATGACAAAGGGCAAATCTTGAAAGTACTCACATGAAAACAATCAATAACATACAAGAAGCAATGATCTGAATGTTTTTACTTTTCCCCAGCAAAAAATGAAGAACAAAAAACAATGGCACACCTTTAAATGCTAAAAAAAATTTAAAAATAAAAATTCACCCAGAACTCTATGCCTAGCACAAGATTTTTTATACAGGAAGTAAAAATAAAAAATACTTTAGATAAATAAGAGGTTGTTGTCAGAAGACCCACAGGACAATACTAAAAGAAGTCTTGTCAGACTGAAGAATAACAATACTGAATGAAAACTGGATCTTCAAGAAGTATCAGAAATGGTAAATATGTGGATCCATAAAAAAGACTATCTTTTTCCTTCTCTCTTCTTTAAAATAATATGATTGTTTACAAGTTACACCACTGCCTTGTGCAGTTTACATGACACATGTAGATGTAACTCATAAGACAACTATTTAAAGGATGGAAGGAATGAGCCTAAATGGCTACAAAGTCAGTTTACGTGAAGTAGCCCAAAATTAACTTAAAAAGACTGAAGATGATGTTATAATTTTGACAGTAACTAATGAAAAATGCTGCAGAAGTATAGATAAAAAGCACGAAAAGGCTTGGCACCTGTGGCTCAACGGGCTAAGGCGCCAGCCACGTACACCTGAGCTGGCGGGTTCGAATCCAGCCCGGGCCTGCCAAACAACAATGACGGCTGCAACCAAAAAATGGCCGGGCGTTGTGGAGGGCGCCTGTAGTCCCAGCTA
>CAUYRH010046953.1:0-47672 GCA_963574655.1 Perodicticus potto
CTCAAGTGATTCTCCTGCCTCAGCCTCCCAAGTAGCTGGGACTACAGGCACCCACCACAATGCCTGGCCATTTTTTGGTTGCAGCCATCATTGTTGTTTGGCGGGCCCGGGCTGGATTCGAACCCGCCAGCTCAGGTGTACGTGGCTGGTGCCTTAGCCTGTTGAGCCACAGGCGCCAAGCCTTACCAACCTTTTTTAAGTCATGAAACACAGAAAGCACTAATATAGGCTGCAAACTGGTAAAGAAGGTAGTTGTTCATTGCAGAAGGCCACTAGGCTGTATTCCACCCACTGCTGCCCCTGCTGCCCCTGTGATGAGGTTTCAATATCTTAGGCCACAACTGACTGATTTGGGATATATGGCTGGGCAGATGACTGTAACTAGAGGCTTTTCTGGTTGGCAAAACCATGAATATATGAGAAGATAGAAGGGCTGAATGAAGCCAAATTAATGGCAGATAGAGATATGAAGAACAAGTAAGGTGTTATGAACTTTTCAGATAGCCTCATTCATTCATTCAATAAATATGTATTCAGCTTATCTATTTATGTATTCAACACATAAACTTACTGAATACTAGGTACTGAATAAAACAGACCTAGTAGGTCAGCTTATAATTTGTGATCAAATATAAGAGATGGACTTGATCTATTCTTGGAGGTCAGGAAAGCTTGCCTGAGGAATTGGCTTTTGAGTTGATTTCTGAAGGATAATAGGGATTTTCTGGGTGAATGGTGAAGGTAGAAGGAAGAAGGCTCTAAGATAGGAGGAAGCATCTTGCATTTGAGGCCCTGACAATAGGCAAAGAGTTTGGCCTGCGGAGAGAGAGGTTTTGTGACTGGAAATAGGTCTGAGAAGCAGGCAAGATGGGATGATCAGATTAGTGTTTTGAAAAGATTACACAGACTACATGGTAGGGAACAGACTTGGAGAGGGGAGCAAAAGTTGATATGGGGAAGGTAATTTTAGAGGCTACTGCAGTGCTACAGGTAAGAACAAGAATAATTACAAATAACATTTATTGGACACTTTGTGCCATGCAATGTCCTAAGCACTTTACAGGTATTAACTCATTTATGAGAAATTCTGGTATGTTGGACTAAGATGGTGATAGTGCAGTTAGAGAAAAGGACATAGACTTCATTAAAAGCTCCTTAGAAAGGAAAACCCACTGGATCTGTGGATGAGCCAGATGGACTGATAAAGAGTGAAGTATCGAGGATGACCCATGTTCTTTGGCTTTACACAATGAAGACATTATGGTTTCTCTCAGTGACAGCCAGAATACAAGAGAAGGGTCAGTTTGTTAAGGAAGATCAGTAGTTTTGTTTTGGACAAACTGCATTTGAAATGTTTTGGGAAAATCTCAGTAGAGCTATAAAGCTGTATTTAGGAGTCTAGAGCTCAGAGTAGTAGTTCTTGAAGTAAGTTTGCCTAAAAAGAAAGAATAGAATGAAATGATCACCCAGATTCAAGATTTGGGTAGAGAAAAATGTTTATAGTTTAATTCATAAACTATTTCTAACAATCACATATTTTAATGGTTTTAAATGTTATTAAAGATTGACAAAATTTATTGTGAACAATCTAAAATAAAATACAATCTAAAAATTTTTTTTTTGAGACAGAGTCTCACTATGTCACCCTCAGCAGAGTACGGTGGCATCACAGCTCACAGCAACCTCAAACTCTTGGGATTAAGCAATTCTCTTGCCTCAGCCTCCTGAGTAGCTGGGACTACAGGTGCTCTTCACAACACCCAGCTATTTTGTTGTTTTTGTTGCGGTGGTCATTGTTGTTTATCTGGCTTAGGCCAGGTCCAAACCTGCCAGCCTTGGGGCATGTGGCTGGCACCATAACCACTGTGCTATGGGCACTGATCCATAAAATAAAATCTTAAGCAGCTGATTGACTAAACTCCCTCTGGACCAAGAGGATCCCTAAAACAGAGTTGTTAACCATGAGAAAGGAGATCAGACATGCCTCATCATGTCCCCTACCCTTCTTAGATATGTCCTTTGTGACTTAGTAACAGGCCAGGCTATGCAATACCTATCTGCAAATCCTCAATATACATAACAAACTACTGGAGTCTGCCCAGTACTTTGTCTCTAATTAACAGACCCTTTATCTTAAGCATTCCTTTTCACTGACTCCTGGTCTTTTAGACAAAGCCTAACTCTTTCAGCCAATTGTCAGCTAAAGAATCTTTAAACCCACCTATCACCTGTAAGCCCCTCCGACTTCCAGATGTCCCACCTTTTAGATCCAAACCAATGTATGTTTTGCACATATTGATTTATGACCTCACTTGTAACCCCTATCTCCCTAAAATGTATATAACCCAATTGTAACCCCACCACCGTAAGTCCATCTTGGGTATGGCTCCAGGTCATGGTCCTCAAATTTGGCTCAGAATAAACCTCCTTAAATTACTTTATTGAATATGGCTTCTTTTACATCAACATGTTATTATTTGAAATTCAGATTTTTTTTTGGTTTTATAAATAAAACATGATGAATAGCTTCATATGCATAGCTCAAATTATTTTCTGTGGGCAAATTTGAGAAAGATAAATACTAAGCCAAAGAGTGTGAATACTTTTCAGGATATTGATAAATAGCTAATGATTATGCTACTTTGCAACCCATTCTCACCACTATAACACTGGAATTTGTCATTAAGTTTTCCTCTTTTTGATGGCTAAAAATATAGCAACTGATAAATGGTTACTTTGCCTTCCTTTCATTACTTATTAGATTGAATATTTTTTCATAGGTTTGTAACCATTTGTATTTATTACTTTGTGGATGACTTGGTCATATCCTTAGCCCATTTCTTTATTTGATACTTAGATATTTAGAACTGGATAGACTACTGTTATTGGGGCAAAAGGTTTGTATAGTCTGAGTAGGACCAGTTTATGGAAGCTTGAAGGATTATAAACTTTGACTTATAAGCAAAATGGAAACTTGTTGATTGTGATAACATAATTATAATAGCATTTCAGTCATTTAAGCCAGTTAGTGGCATGCTGTGTAGACTGGAGGAGATACTTGGAGAAAAAACATACAAGTAAGGGAAAGAGTGAACATTGTGAAATAAATCCAGAACATTGTCTATAATAAAGGCATATTCTCCAGAGAAAAAAGACTTTACCAGAGTTTTATTCCGCACAAAGAAAGGGCATTTCTCTGACTTCAACTCCCTCTAGTCTCCCTGTTTTACCGAAGCAGGTGGGCAAACTAAGAATCACTTGTGAGTCATAGTCACGAAAAGAATAAGAGTTAAGATTATAAAACATTTCTCCTTCTCCATTCCTTACCCCAGCTAGTCTCCAGTATGTTTATTAATAGCAGTAGATTTGAACTGAAAGAGTTAAAAGATATCTGAGGAAAATTTTCAGGAAACCTCAAAGACAATAAGAAAGACAAAATCCAGGAAAGTAAAGAAATTGAAGCTTAGCATAGAAGATTCACAACTATAGAAAACAAGATACAGTTCAACATCTAGCCTTATTAACAGTCTACTTCACACAAAATGCCTATTTACCTCAGTTTCTATTACTTGATACATCATGTCTAGCTTTCAACAACTAAAAAAGGTTATAGGAAATGCTAAAAGGGAAGGAAAAACAGTCTGAAGAGACAAAGCAAGCAGCAGAACCAGACTTGATATGACACCTATTATGGAATTATCAAGCAGAAAAATTTTAAATAACTACACTTAATATATGTGCTACATCTTATCAGCTATCATGGAAAAAGTAGACAACATGCAGGAAGAGATGGGCAATGTAAGTGGAGAGATGAAACCTTTAAGAATAAATCAAAAGGAAATGCTAGAAATAAAAAAGAAATGTAAAAGAAGTAAATAATGCCTTTGATGGGCTTATCAGTAGACTGGATGAGTCCAAGGAAAGACTCGATAAGCTTGAAGATGAAACAATAAAAAAATTCACAAACTGAACTTTGGGATATACAAAGAGAAAAAAATTGATAAAAAAGAGAATGAAACACCCAAGAACTGTGGGATAATTTCCAAAGGCATATCATATGGGTAATTAGAAAACCAGACAGAAGAAAGACAAAATGGACTAGAAATATTTAAAGTTGAAATGGTTGAGAGTATTCCAAAATAAATAATAGATACCAAATTGCAAAAACAAAATCCAGGATAAATACTGCAAACTCTAGACATAGGCATATCATATATAAATTGCAGGAAACCAAAGACCAAAGAAAAAAATTCTTAAAAGGTGCTAGAGAGAAAAAAAAAATTACATCTATAGAGGAACAAGCATTTTAATTGCAGTAGACTTCTCATCAGAAACCATGCAAACAGGAATACAAGGGAGTGAAATATTTAAAATATAACAAGAAAAATCTACCAACTTATAATTCTATATTCAGAAAATTCTCCTTCAAAAGTGAAGGAGAAAGAAAGACTTGCTCAGAGGAAAAAAAAAAAAACAAAAAACAGTGGGACATCATTATCAGCTCTGCAAGAAATATTAAAAGATGTTCTTTAGGGAGAAGGAAATAATAGAAGTCAAAAACGTAGATTCAAATAAAGGAAGAAAAAGCATTGGAGAAGAAATAAATGAAGGTAAAATAAAATCTTTAATCATCCCCGCTATTAATAAATCTAAAAGGTAACTTTGTTCAAAATAGCATTAGTGATAATGTATTGGATAATTTTACATACAATAAATAAAATGAATGACAGCAATATCATAAGAAACAGAAAGAAGGAATTGAGAATATTCTGTTGTAAGATACCTGCACTATACATGTGAAGCAGCATAGTATTATCTGAAGGTAGACTTGGATTAGTTTTGTTTGTTTTTTTTTTTTGTTTTGGTACAAGGTCTCACACTATTGCCCAGACAAGAGTATAGAGGTATCATCATAACTCATAACAACCCCTATCTCCTAGGCTCAAGCAATCCTCCAGCCTCAGCCTCCTGAGTTGCTGGGACTACAGGAATACACCAGCATGCATGGCTAATGTATCTTTTATAGAGATGGGGTCTTGCTATGTTGCCCAGGCTAGTCTTGAACTCCTGGCCTCAAGTGATCCTCTAACCTCAGACTCCCAGGTGCTAGGATTATAGGCATGAGCTACTATACCTGGCCAAGATTACTTTAAAATGTATATTGTAAGCTCTAGGAAAAAACACTAAAATTTCTTTAAAAAATAAGTATAATTGGTATGTTAAAAAGAAGACAAAATGAAATCACATAAATGTTTAATTAAAATAAAAGAAAGCAGAAAAAGGGGGGGAACAAAACAAATGTAACAAATAAAAAAGTTACAACCACGATAGATATGAATTCAACTATATTCATAATCACTTTAAATATGGTCTAAAAATTGTCTCCGTCTATCTTCTGGTACAACTAGTCCATCCTCATGAGGTCCCTGTTTCCTATTGCTGACTGCTCAGAAGAGAGGAGGGACAAGATGGCCGACTGGAAGCAGCTTCCGACAGAGGCTCCTGTCCAAAAGGAAAGATAACCTCCAGAAACTGTCCAATTGAGCTGAAGACAGGGAGCCCAGCCGAGAGAGGGAGAGAGAGAGGGAGAAAGAGAGAGAGAGAGAGAGAAATGATAACTGCAGGTCACCCCTGAGGCAAGCTGAGACTTCCAGAAACCAAGCTTCAGGCAGAAAAACTGAACTAAAGTTTTCTGCCATTTTGAACTTCTAGGACTCCCTTCCCCCCTTAACTAACCACCAGAAGCCTGACCTCTGCTGAAACTGAGGGAGAAGGACTTGAGCTGCGCCCATACTCCCTATCTGCCGGACCAGGCAGCTGCCAGGTAAGAGACTCCGGGGCCCCACCGAGCCCCTACCATACTATTCAGCCTTAAAGAAAGATGGAGACTTTACCTCTTTCCTGTTTACATGGATGGAGCTGGAACATATTCTTTTTAGCAAAGTATCTCAAGAATGGAAGAAAAAGTATCCAATGTACTCAGCCCTACTATGAAGCTAATTGACAGCTTTCATATGAAGGCTAAAACCCAATTATAGCACAAGAATATGGGGAAAGGGGCAAGGGAGGGGAGGGGAGGGGGGAGGTTGCGGTGGAGGGAGGGTAATTGGTGGGGCCACACCTATGGTGCATCTTAGAAGGGTACAGGTGAAACTTACTAAATTCAGAATACAAATGTCTTCATACACTAACTAAGAAAGTGCCCTGAAGGCTATGTTAAACAGTTTGATGAAAATGTTTCAGATTGTATATGAAACCAGCACATTGTACCCTTGATTGCACTAATGTACTCAGCTATGATTCAATAATAAAAAAAAAAGAAGAAGAAGTGAAAAATACTCAAATACTCCCCTTCCCCATTGAATCTGACCTGGTCCAACCTGCTTTGATCAACAGAATGCAGCAGAAGGGGCCCTATGCCATTTCTGGGCCTACCCCTACAGAGGCCTAGTGGCTTCCACTCCTTTGGGCCCCCAAACCATCATGGGAAGAGGTCTAGCTATACTACAGGAGAAAGCGGGTCACATGTAGCGGAAAGAAAGCCTCAGTGAAGAGCCAGGTCCACGACCCCCGGCATGTGAAGATCCCTTGCCCTTCCTGGCCAGCCCAACACCAGCCAAATGTAACCCCATGAGCAACCCAGCTGACCACTGTAAGAAGCCACACAAGCCATCTGCTAAGAGAAAAATGCAAATGAGAGCAAATACATCATTGTCATCTTAGCAGTGAATGTTGGGTGGTTTACTACACAATAATAGTAAATAAAATGATTTTTTTCTTCAGTATCTCAGAGCTATAAAATGAAATTCCCCAGTACATATTATGTATATTATAAGACTACAGCAAAGTTCTCAGCCCTTTATTCCTTCTCAGTGTGACCAGAGACACTGAAATCATTTCTAGTTTAAAATACAGTTTAAAATGATACCTATGTGAAATGAAAACTCATTTTTCCTTTCTTCTCAATTTTAAATACTGTAAAATTTTCTTACAGATAACCCTGTTCAAGTCATATCTTTTCCTGGAAAAAAATCACCACCCAAACTAAAATCTGTGCCTTACCCATTCTTTTGTTTCTAAAACATTATGGTAGCAGACTGCGGCTGCAGATAAATAGAACTTGGAGTTTTGAGTCCCAGCTGGGCTTTTCCCCATCAGGGTACACTTTGGAAAATTTCTTAACCCTACAGATCCTTTGCTGTCTTGTCTGTCAAAAAAGACCATCATAGCAATGCAATATTAGGTGATCCGTCTCCTTATGACTTCATTACGAGGGCCAAATAAGAAAATGTTAGAAATATAACTTTTTAGGTTGTAACATGAAAATATACTCAACAGATTTGTCTTTATGCTGTTGACAGTAAAGATCCCTGAAATTCCTGATTGCAATTAAGAACATTTGGAAATAAAATGGTCGCTGTAAGTCATCTCTAGTTGTATGCAGCCTAAGTGTGGTTCTGCATGTATAATCACAGATGTGATTTTATGTGATTTTATCTAGGGAAAGAGAAACCTAACTATTTACATTGATACCTTCTGTATGGTCAGTATGGGGAGTTGTCCTCCAGTAAGCTGGACCTACGGAGAATCCAAGAGCAAGGTCAAGACAATAGACACGAAACATCGCCAGCTCATGGGAGTCCTAAGGGGCTGACATGACGATTTCTATCTCTTCAAGTCACCATATTCCATCAAATCTATTATGCACATTTTTGTTGAAACCTTTAACCTCTCCAAAATTCAGATGCATCTCAGATAAAGATGTCCTAAAAATACTATCAGCAAGATGGTGGTGGTGTCACAGTGGTCACTAACTGCGTTCATGAATGTGGGCTCAGCTGTTCCCTTTGTTTTCACTTCTCTGCCTGGAACACTTTATAGTGCTCTTTCAATACATTTAGAATAAGAATTCAAAGTGACAAGGAAGCATTGTGTCATCAGGTAATGGCAGTGTTTACTCCACCCCTCCTTCCTTTCCCCTATTTGCGGTGCATAAAACCATGGTTTCCGGCACGTGGTGAGGTCTTCAGCGAAGTCCCACCGAGAGGTAGCTGAACTACACTCAATTTCAGGATTCTTCCATTCTTCCACACCTGCTCGCAGACTCATGAAATATCTTCTAACTGTCATTTAGCTTCCCCATACCTGTCACTGAAAGGAGAAACTAGACTAAGGCGAGAGTGAACATTCTCCTAATGGCTTTTGTCACTGTGAGACAGCAGTGTGGAGTCCGGGCTTCCACTTCCATCACCTGAAGGTTTGGTCACCCGGGTCGAGAACCTGAGTCTGAGCACTGAAGGGCTCTTTGGCAAAACACAAGCTCTCCACGGGAGACCGTGGCCAAGACGCCAAACCACTGTGATCTCATCACATTTCTTTGCTTTTGCAAGGCTCTGTCTGGCAGCCACCTGGCCTGTGCCCTTGCTCTCCCCCAGCCTGCACTCCTCTGTCTGAGCACTCCGCACCGCCTGCCCCACTAACCTCCCCACCTGCCAGCCCTGCCCTTTGCCAGGAGGGCTGACCCCGTCTGGGCTTCACATCCCAGGTTCCCGTCAGCGGATGCAATGTGGGTTCCACAAACAACAGGCAAAGGCAAGGGATGGGAGGGCGAGAAGAGGGACACAGCCCGGACACTTTGCCCTCTCTACTTACCTCAAAGATATGCAGGCAGCAGCCCACTGTGCTGTGTCCCTCCAGGGAAGCTCATAGCGCCCGCGGCTTGTGCCAGGTGGCCTTGGCACCTCGGCGCTGATAACACTGTCTGCCTCTTTGTCCTTTCAGCAGAGGCCTGGGAATAGCTACAGCCCTTCTCAATTTTTGTCTTGTCTCTGTGCTCTGATTGGCTTCTCTGCTTTTCATTCCTTAAAAACCAATTTCTTGCAAGACTGTGAATGTTTTGCTTCCTGGGTTGGTCCATGACTGATATGTACAGGTCGGTATCCCCAGTCTGATCATGAGTGGCTGGAAGTCAAGAACTTCACCTCAGCATCTTGGTTCAGGCACATTTATGTGGGTACTTGATAAATTGTTGTCAAATTGAATTGAAAATATATTAGGCGAAATCTAAGGTGACAAAACTGACAGCTTTTGGTTGTTCATTTCCAATGGATGTATGTTTTACTATAGGAAGTTGAGATTTGATTCTTTAAAATCACATGTTCAGACCATTTCCTGAGCTCAGTAACCTGTGGTATCATTTCCTTTGGAAAATAACTGAACATTAACTAAATACCTGGGAGGCGCCTTCAGGAGAAGATTTATGGTCCTCACTCTACATTCTGTGGTAGGCAGGGTTGGTCTCATTTTACAGATGAGGAAATTGTGGTTCTGAGATGGTGAATACCTATTCCAAGTTCACACACTTTACATGTAACCAAGTCAACATGTAATTCAGCAATTCTAAAACGTGAAGAAATATAAGAATCAAGTATCTGTTAAAAATGGAAATTCCAGGGCCCAAATCCAGAGAGTCTAATTTAACAGATCAGAGGGTGTGATATTCATGATATAAATATTCGTTTATAACATCCCCACCCCGTTGATTCTGATGTGGGCAATTCCTCAATCACGTTTTAAGAAACACTGTACCAGCGTATAAGGAAAACATGTCTGTGTTAAATTAGTTCACCAATACATCTCCGGAGCCCAGCCAAGTGCCTGGGACTTTGCCAGTGATCAGAAGGTGATTGTAGAGTTAATCGATGGATGAATGAACAACTTAAGGCTTTTGTTTGAATTCAAACTCTGAATATTTCCTATTTCTAGCTTTCATTTTTGACACCATGGCCAAGATTACTCATTTATTAACTCATCGAACAAACATTTGCTTGACTTTTGCAGTAAGTCTGGCCAGCAATGGATCCTGGGGAATAGGCAGGTATTCACCTAATGCTCAATACACAAGCCCTGTTCCTTCAAGAGTTCTAGGTACTGTAGTGGAAGAAACCAAGCAAGTGAGACAGGGATTTATGATAAAATTATTGAACTGATAACATGCAGGTACATTAGGCCACAAAAAAGGGAATAATAAATTCTACCTGGAGGAACAAACCAGAGAAGGATTCTACAGAAGAGGTCTTTCCCAGCATGAACCCAGAAGGACACACAGTTATTTGTCAGCCACCTGCAGGGCTGGGCAGCTTTGCCACACAAAGGTAGAGTTTGCAGGCTCTGGGAAGTGAAATTGGCCCATAGGACGTGGGTGGAAGGATTCTCCCATGTCCCGCATCTTCAGTTTGGGAAATATAATAACTGCTCTATCACAAATAGTCTTTTCCTTCTCCCTGCCCCAATAGATACACACTTAAAGAAGAAGGAAGAGGGGGTCTTTTGTCTACTTTTGACCTTTAAGTGGTGAGAGCTGGGATTCTAAATCAAGGATGTCTAAGCTCAAATTCTTTAAAACCACATTCAGTTTTCCAAGAAACTGAAAAGGTGGAGGAAAAATAAGACTCTTGATCTCCCTTTTCTAATATGTGCCCCCAGACTTCTGCTTTAATGCAGAGCCAATGCTCATCAAAGAAAGGTCATTTTGTCCTCAACTTGTTTTTGAAATTTATATTATTTTTCTTTTTTCATCACTAAGAAAACTGAAGGTCAGAGAGGCAAAATGGCTTGGCCAGAACCCCCCAGCTGGTGAGCAGCTTACCACCACTTCTGACTGGACTTGTACCACTTAAAATCTTCTTTCCCTGCTTTGCTCTTGACTAAGTCTAAAATATCCAGATAATAGTGGCAATCTATACATTGGTCACCTGCAACTCCAAAGCAGTTCATCATCAGCTTATTTCCCCCTCTGGCAGACAGCATGCACTGTCTCCGTCTCCCAGCAAAGACTATGAAAATGAAATATGCCAGTGATTTGGTGAGCCGTACAGCCATGAAATGGTTGGGACATTTAATTTCACCAACTCTTACTCTCTTACTTTAACATGAATTTTCTATATTTGGAAAAAAAAATTCATGTGTTTCTAGATAGTCCTTATTTCCTCAGAGTCATTTATTAAGTGAAACTATTATACTTAATATGGAAAAGTGTTAATATTCGCTCTGGAGTTAAAAACAAGAAAAAAAGAAGTACATTTGTTATGCAAGACATTAGTTCAATTGTTATCCAAGACTTCACTTTTATTCTCTTAGTTAATAAGCAAACCACTAAACCATACCAGATTTGACTTTTGTTGAGCTACAAAGATATAAAAAGTAGCCAAAACATTCAACTTTCACAATATTTGTGGCAATATTTTCTATAAGCGTTAGTATCACTCTTTCGTATTATCACATCTGACATAATTACACCCTCCAAATGCCTCAAATTCGTAATGACATCCTTTCAAGAATTATTACTAATTATTGTACTTGACATGACAAATTAAACATGTTGTTTGACGTAATTAAACCAAATAATTCAAAATGCTAAGTATGCTTAGAAACAGCAATTAGCATAATCAAGTATTTTTTAAAAACCAAACTATGGTAGATTTTAATACTGATTCACTATCACAAACTGAAATTTTCTAGAAGATTTTAATAAAGATGGGGTGATATGACTTATAACATGATTTTGTTAATCAAGAGTAACGAGACATTTACAATGGATTTAAAGCCCTGGAATAAAAAAATGGGAAGAGCTTGGTGTGCAAATTGTAAAGCTTTTAGAGTTAGCTAGACTTGAGTGTGGATACTGACCTAGCCATGACCAAATAGACTAGAGGGTGCCTTTCAGAATCTTTTGACTTGGCATTGGGGCTAATGGTATTTGTCTCTAGTCCTCGTATAAAAAATAAAGTGAAGATATAAACTGCCAAAATAATGCATGACACTTCGAATAGGTTCAGTAAATTTGGCTTCTCCTGCACTATTCACTAAAGATATGAAGGTGTTGGATGTGAATCCTAGGCTACTTGGAGGAAGAAGAATGGGGCATAGGTGGTTATCAAAGCTAAAAATAAAATTTCAACACATAATCTGAAAAGCAGGGGATATGCCCTTCCATTCTTCGATTTGTGAGGACATGGGGAGGTGATGTCTGTAGATATGTAATGACCAGAGCATCTGGCATGTGGCTGGTCTTCCTAACTGATGGTTTCTTTTCCCTTTTATGAGACTAGATGGTTCAACTGAACCTGAGGTTTATCCACATGCCCCGGGTTAGTAAGTTGAAGCAAGATTTGAACCCAGTCCAAGGCCATAGAGAGCTCTTTCTTTGCATGACCCTGCTCTGTGATGAGGCGCCTTCACTGTCTTCATTCAAGGTCCTCTTCAAAGTCTTCCTCTGCACGGGTTCCATCCCCCTGCTTCTTGACTCAGCTCCCCACTGCTGCTGCTGCTGCATTTCAGAGATGTGGGTCTCCTACACTCTCCTGTGACGTGTCAGAGCTGGAGAAGAGACAGCGCTTTCATTTGGATCTTGACAACTCTTTCCCTGTTTGTAAAACACTGTGATAAAGTAACTTTTTGTCTAAGAGAGACAGCTTATCAGACATCTCATCAGGAAAGAAAGACTGTCAAAAGCACTCATTGCTTTTTTAAGGTAAAAAGACACGGAAGACAGAATGTTATTATGATGTAAATGAGCTGACTGGCAGGAACTCCCTCCCTTGGGAGGTTGGGGAGGGCCTGACTTCTCTGCTTAGAAGTGGAGGCAGCGGCAGTGGTCTTGAGGCCGCTCTGAGGAGGTCAGCCAAGCCAGTGATTACAGACTTACCCATGCGGACTACCTGAGACCTTGAACCCAGGTGCTGATGGGCTTCTGCGCCCCAGTAAGGGAAGAGCACAGCAAATTAAACAGGAAAAGTTACTTGGAAAAGTTACTACTTGCAAGTAACTTTTCTGAGTGCACCTCCTGGGCGAGATAAAAGGTAAAGTCAGTATAATGTTAGAGATGCATTTTCTTACAAATTTATCCTAAGGACACAGCATGAAGAACATGATAAAGAATAGGGAAAAGAGATGGTGATTTAACCCATTAATCCTTAAATGAATCTATTAATGCCATGCGCCTTTTACTCTCCACATGTGCTAGTGTGTGTGTGTGTGTGTATTTGCATGCATGTGTGTGTGTTTGCACGCATGTGTGTGTGCACAGGCATCTGCATATGAGAATTTGGCTATAGCTCCCAGGCTTTAAAGAACATGATGGACTGGGGAGAAGCAAATTTGGAAGACAAATCAGATGAAATGCCTGCCTCAGCCCCAGTTAGCTGGATGACCTTGGGAAGGTATCTGAACTTCTCTGAGTCCATAGTTATTCAACTATAAAATGGGGGGGCTGGGGAATAATATCTACGTCACAGAGCTGTTAGAATCAAATGGGAAGGTGTTCTTTTCACCTGTTTTTTTGATGCTTCTTCTCAGGCTTGATCATCTATTCAACAATCCTGTGAATGAACTCGATGTTTATTCTTCACTTATTTCAAATGTATAAAATTCCCACCTTTTCTGGTGTCTGTACATGTTATATGAAACAGCCCAGGTATGAAAATGTCATATAAAATGTAGAGGCAGAAAACTCGAGTCTGCATCTGGGTTGGTCAGTTGCATTGTGAGCAGCCAGGCTCAGGCTCTGGCATCTGTAGAAGGTTGGACTGTGAGAACTGGGTGGGACAGGGACACCAGGACATGAGGACAATGGACAGACACCACCGCATGAGTGCTGTTGAGAACTAAGGCAGAGGCCATGAGGTGGAGAGAAAATGACAGATGTAAAACAAAACAAAACCTCAAAAAGAAAAACAAATGAAACTAACTGATTGACCAATTATGGGGCAGTGGCAGGAGTTATGGACAGAGATATTAAGGAGAGACCACTGGGAATGGAGGCCTGTGTTTGGAACAGACATGGAGTTTCTTGTTAGACCTGGGGGGTCAAGGCAGTGGAGGGGCTCAGGCAGCCTTGAGGCTGGTTTGGCTTTGAGGATGCCAATGCGATCATCCCCTGAAAGGTGACAGCTCAGGGAGACTCTCCGCAGCAGGGGGTGCGGTAAAAGGAAAGAGGAGCACAGAGCTTGGGAATCCACTGGGACGGGATGAGGGAGAAATGGAGCCAGTGAAAAATTTACAAAAGCAGAATTTGAGAAATAGAAAGTAACCGAAGTTCTGTGCTTCCCCAAAGCCTCAGGTCCCAAGTAGGAAAGTGGGGACAGGGAAACACGTGGAAGTCTTAGTGAAGAGAAAGGATTAAAAGCAGGAGACATTTAGAGGAGGAGAGATGGAGAAAAGGCACCTGGGTCGGGCATGAGGAGGCCTTGGCAACCCTGAAGTCTTCTGTTTAGCCCTTTGCAGTGAGTGGATTAGGCAGGCCCTCCACCCCAGCACCTGGGAGGGCAATTCTGGTGGGGACTGGATACTGGATTTTCTGTAAAATTTTATTCTCAACAAGTATGCATTGGCCTCATAATAGAAAAGGTAGACAATTTCTATCCTGGCAACTATTCAGTATCTGCCACCCTAATCCAATTCTCATATCAATATTCCCCAGTTTCTTAACCTGGTGTGGATGGTGTCTGCAGCTTCCTCAAGCGATGGCCCCTTCAGCGTTGCCTCCTGACATTTTGTGACTTGCTTCACTGTCCCAGCCCCCAACACCGGGCACCCCATCTGGGTCCAAGCGGAAACGGGGGCAGACGTACACCAATATATTCTCAGTTCACTGAGGAATCCAGGCACGGGAAGTCCAGGAGTGAGTGTGGAATGATGTTCAGAGCACATGCATAAATTGCTTTGCTAGGGACAAAACTGACAAGGAGAAAAAATGTGGGACAAGAAGGAAAAGATTAAGAGAAATGCCAGTTTGTCTTCTCTAGGTTGGAGGGGAAATGTACATGTTAGAGGGTAAAAAAAACGCTGTCAGAGGAAATAATGAGATGAAGTGTGTCAGATAGCTGGGGACAGGGTGTGCAGACAGAAGGCTGGAGAACCTCACAGAGGAAGGTCTTAAGGAGGGGAACCCCACGTTGTAGAGGTGATAAACACCAATGTACCATTCACAGATCCCTGAAAGAAGCAAAGGGGGATGGGAATAGAGAGGACATTGTCTGGATGCGGAAGGAATCAGATTCCTTCAATCTCAGCCTGGGAATCTTAATGCCGAAATCAAAATACAGCAAAAATAAGGGGGAGTGAAAGGGAGGCAACATGGCAGAGAGTCTAGTGAACACTGAAAGTGAATTTATTTATCAAAGTATTAACTCCTGCATGTTTGTGTGACTAGAAGATTAAACAATTATCTTTGAAGTCAAATTTTTGTTTGTCATCTCGTCGGGCCTTGACTCATCTGTCCAGTTCCACAGATCACATTTCTTCCATTCGTGGTTTTTTTTTTTTTTTTTGTCTTTCCTCCTACATCTCTGCTCTTGTTTTTCCTGCTACTAATAATATTTTCTCAGAGAATTTATATAAGGGTAAGTGTTCTATGGTCTGTCAGCTGAAGAATCACAAGGTTCATAAATTTGGAAAGAAGGGCTTTATTCCTCACACAGGGTTGCAGCCTGCAGGCTGACCATCTTGGATTTGGAAGCTTTATAAAACTAAAAAAGTATATTTTAAAATAAACTCCTTTTTGTTCTGTTCTGTTTTTTCCGGATTCTTTGTTCTGCAGTCAGAGTTTAGGATGGAAACTTGAATGGGCCATTAGCATGACAGCCCCAGTGATTACCCCCATAATCTGCAGTCCCTCAGTGGTGAGAATAGGGGCCCAGAGCGGACATTGAATGTATTTCCTTATTAGGAAATTGCAGTGATTTCATGAAAGTCACAAAGGAAATGTTTTCATGGAGAAAAAGCTTACTACAACTCGTGAGGAGAGGAAAAAAGTACGTACTTTTAAAGCCCATGTACTCATACTATGCCTGACGATGAAATTATGTATTCAGGAAATTCTAGGCTTACGGTTGGCCCAGCTGAACAGAAAAATATTAATTCATAGGAGCCCCCAGTGGATGAAAAAGCTTCTGATCCTAGCACTTTGGGAGGCTGAGACAGGAGGATCACTTGAGTTCAAGAGTTGAAGACCAGCCTGAGCAAGAGTTGCCCTGATTTTATTAAAAACAGAAAAACTAGGCAGGCATTGTGGCAGGTGCCTGTTGTCCCAGCTGCGCAGCAGACTGAAGCAGGAAGATCGCTTGAGCCCAAGAGTTTGAAGTTGCTGTGAACTGGGATCCCACTGCACTCTACTCAGGGCGACATAATGGATTCTGTGTGAAAGAAATAAATAAACCAATAAAAATGAATAATAAATATAAAAAGACATCTGATATGGTCATAGCTTGCACTAGTGAGATTCTTACCAGTGTCAGAGGCACTATCTCAGGCATGCCCTCGAGTAATCCTCACGATGGGTTAAATAGCTTTCACTTGTTTAAAAGAAATAGAAATTGAGTCTCGAATCTGTTTTAAGTTTCTTGTCTGAAAACGTGCAGCAGTCAAACCAGAGCCAAGATGTGACCAGGTCTGCCTGATTTCCACAGCACCAGAGCTATACTCTGGTGACAATGTGCGGACCATATACTGTAATTCAAATGAATAAACTTGAGGATCAGGATGAGATCATTCACATGATTCCTAAAAAACCTGACAAAGCTCCCTGAGTATCTTTGAAACTGTCTTAAATAATCCTTCAGAAATTATATTTAAATGAAGGGGAAAAGAGGAGAATAAAGCTTAGGACACAAACAACTTTGGTTCTAGTCCCAAATGGCGTTGACAAATTTACTGTCTTTGAGCTAGTCATTTTTTCAGATTTAACCTTGTGGGTACCAAGGACCTTGGCCCCTTGAAGTTTTCCTGAAAACCAACTCACAGTAAGGCAGATTAATAAGAGGAAAGGCACACTGATTTATTTAACTGTGCTCACAAGGGGAGAATCACAGAGTGGGTGCCCAATATTCCAGTGGGGTCCAGAAGTTTATGTTATCTTGATGTTACAGAAAGAATGGGGGCTTGCATCAGGACCACAAGGGTTGTGGAAGGTGGAGGAGAGGAATTCTACTGAGGAGCAATAAAGGATTACCAGGGAGGTGACTGGATTCGGAAATAAGATCAATTTGTAAATAATTTTCTTTGGAATTTAAACAATACCTGGAGGCAGCCATCTTGTGTAAAGAGTCTGTTCAGATGTGGTTATAGTCTCCCTCTTCTTTTCTCTAATGGATAATGAGATAACAGGGAGAGGAATGAGAATAATTGTTTTCCCAGACAGATCTGTTCTATCTTTATGTGGATGAGGGAAAAGTCTCTTCCAATATCTGTTAATCTCTAAGGGTTTTTAATTCAAGATCCTTGTTATAGCGGGGAGCCATATTGTGGAGTGAAGTTTCCCTTCTCTTTCAACCTCAGTCAAATAAGATGTTTGGGCTTAATAAGTTCAGGAGCAGAGCAGTCTTATGCTATGGGAAAACAGGTGGCAAGACAAAAGAGAAAGGGAACCTGGATGTCTTTACAATGATCATTTCTTAGATTGAACAGCTCATCAGGGGTGCTGGTGGCTGATCAGAACACAGCACCCATCAATAGTTATTTTTTAAAAATGAATGAATTAACAAACCAGCTATCCATTCTTGTATTTTTACTTGAGTTTGATTTTTAAGAAATTCATCTTTCTGTGGATGCTTTATCTACAATTTTCATGTCTTGGTCTCTACCATCGTGGACAATGTAAGTCACTGCTATTAGGACAGCAACACGACAGCCAAAGACAATTTGTACAAAGGGAAAAAAAATTAACATCAGGGAAGAGCAAGTGACATCCCAGCATGGATGAGATAGAAGGGAGAGTGTCTAATGACTCTAGTGAGTCACTGGCTTCATAAGAGTTGATATGTTTTTAGTATATGCTTTTGTACAATCAAATCCTTTTTTCTTTTAAACATAAGCATGTTGTGAATGTTACTTTTCTTCTTGGCAACTGTAAAGGGGAAGGGAATCCACATGGTCCAGAACTTTAAAGACATGTTTTGAATGGCCTTATAACAACCCTGGTATCATTTCCAGAATTATTTTTTCAGTACTATATATCCATAGTTTCTATTTATTGAAAAAGTCCAAGCTCTGTTCATTTCTATAATGCATACTATTCTCATCTTAATTATATACACAGCACCTCTCTCTGATCCTAAGCATTGATAATAGCCTCTTTGATTTGTATTAATTCAATCAGTATTTATACAAGATTTGTGGGCTAAGACCTTGATTCAATGCATTCAGAGAACACATTCCAAATGCCAGGCTGCTCTTGGCATTGGTGATAACGGTGACCAGCCAGCTCACGATCTCTTTCACCTGAGGACTTGTTTAGCTCATAGGCAAGGCAAATATGTAAAAAGAAAAGGCGATTGAATGTGATAAGGGCTAGAATAAAAATAAAGGGCATGGCATGGCACAGTGAACCCTCAGGGAGAAGTCAAGAGCCACCTAATTCAGAAGGAGAGAAGGTTTAGCTCACCGAGACTGAGTTATGTGACCATAACTAAACAACCCTAAAATCCTGGCAGCTGACTATGAACTCTAATTGCTTGCTCATTTCACTGAGAATCACAGATTAATTTAGGATCATCCCCATGCCATCTTTATTCTGGAATCCAGTCTAGAGCACACAGGTGTCCTGCCAGAGGACAGAGAAGTCGTGTGGTAGAACAGCTGGGTCAGACGTGGCCCTTGTTACTTCCTGCTGGCACTTCATTGGCCAGAGCAGGTCTAGTGACCAACACTTATTAAGGGCAGCAAGGAGCCCTATTAAGGGCAGCAGTAATGATTTTGAACAATGATAAACCTACCTCAGGGGAAAATGCCTGTCATTTATTATGGCTAAGAGTGTAAGGCAAGGCAGAGCATTGGTGAGGGCTAAACCTGGATAGTAAGGTAGAAAATATATACTGGGGGGCTTGGTAGTGCTAAGGAGCTTGGATTTGCATCTGTGAAAGGGTGGTAAACTTGGTGGGTTTTTGCTTAAGGTGAGAGAAAGAGATGGCGAGTGAAATTGCTGGTTTAAACACATCATTCCATGTCGTGGAGAAGGGTTTGCAGGAAGCAGACAGCTGGCGGGAGCCGAGGCAGGGCAGGTGCCGAAGAGTGGGTGGGGCTGTGAGCTCCAGCAAGGGCGAGTGTGGGGAGGCTGGAGAGCTTGGAAGGGCAGCTTGCCTGCATCTGATGTGGACTAGATCCACACATAGGATGCAGGTTTTCTTTTTTTCCGTGAAATGATATGTAAACATGAAAAATATGTCCACTTGACTTGCGAAATCCAAAAAAAGGAGAGACGATAAATACCTGGTGTCAGCGCTCTCTCTGAGAGTCTTGGGTAGTCTCGATGCAGCTCTCCCGGGTGTAATTCAGACACCCAGAGTAAGGAGCCAAAGCCAGACCCGCCGGAAGAGTCAGCCAAACACCTCACAATTCACTAGATGGGACGACAGACACAGGGAGGCTTTGGCGTGAGAAGAACCTGAAATTCAGCCCCAGCTTGGGCTGCCTACAAGCTAGCTGACCTTGGGCAATGGCTTCTTCTCCTTTAGCTAATTTCCTTATCAATGAAGGATAAAGGAGGGGGGGAGAAAAAGGGGAAGAGGGGAAATAAAGAAGCAGGTGGGCCAGACAGACCCCAGGCTGGGCTGGCAGAAAGGAGGGTGCGACATCGTCGAGAGTCGTGAAGACAGATCATGAGAATTAGCCCTTCTGCAGGGCCAGGGAGGTGGGTTCAGGGATATAAATCTAACTTACCCAGCAACTCTCAGCAAAAAAAAAAAAAAAAAAAAGAAGAGGGTAAGAATATTTGCAACCACCAGTGTTTTCAGTTTCCCTGGCTTCTACCTAAAGCCCCTGCCCACCAGGCACAGTCCCGCCTGCCTACAGCTTCACTCTGCAGGTAAGTGGGGGTGGGGGTAGGGATTAAACTTGGAGTCAGATCAAAAAAACAAAAAAAGGGTTTTTTTTTGTTTTCTTTTTTAATTTTTATTAAATCATAATTGTGTACATTGGTGCAATCATGGGGCACAATGTGCTGACTTTATATACAATCTAAAATATTTTCATTGAACTATTCAACATAGCCTTCATGGCCTTTAAATCACTATATGAAGACATTTATATTCTACTTTTAGTAATTTTCACTTGTACCCTTGTAAGATGTACTGTAAGTGTGATCCCACCAATTACCCTCCCTCCACCCATCCTCCCCCCTCCCTCCCCTCCCTTGCCCCTTTCCCCATTTCTTGTGCTATAACTGGGTTTTAGTCTTCATATGAAAGCTATAGATTAGCTTCATAGTAGGGCTGAGTACATTGGATACTTTTCCTTCCATTCTTGAGATACTTTGCTAAGAAGAATGTGTTCCAGCTCCATCCATGTAAACACAAAAGAGGTAAAGTCTCCATCTTTCTTTAAGGCTGCATAATATTCCATGGTATACAGCAAATTTAATCTCGGGAGCAAGGTGATCCAACTATAGAGGGCGGTTGTGAGGTTTAAATATTAAAACCTAAGGAAAGCACCTAACAAAGTGATGATCATATAGTTGAACATTTAGGAACAGGCAGCTCTAATTATTAAGTTTGGGGGGATAAATTGATAACTAAGCCAAAGAGAATGGAAATATATAGTAGGTACTTCATTTCTCTTTTTAAAGCAATTTGGTTTTTCTTATCTATTCAATCATAGGTTTTAAAGACTTTTACAACTATTATATACAGTATTTCAGTTATATCATTCCAAGAGTCTTGTTAATAGTGCTCCTGCCCATCACGCAAATAAGGAAATTGAGTTTCAGACCAGTTGACAGATTTACTCCAAAAATCACAGGGTTGATAAACAGTGAGTCTTTAAATGAGATTCCAAGTCTCTGAGTTCTTAATGCTGCTTCTCGTTATTATACCGTATGTCTATTTTAGCCAAAGTCTTTGTTGATAGCTGGGTTTGTTTCCCCCGGGGTTAATACAGAGGTTTTATCCCTCGTTGAGTCCAGTCTTCATCCTTCATGTACTTAGATATGTGTGTTTGGTACGAGCACAAGGATCATTAAAAAGCTACATCAGAGAGAAACTAAGTTTATCAGAAGTGTTGGCTTCAGGATTCACAACTCATTTTTCTTCACTCACACAGAAATTTCTAAAGTTTTCTTTTCTCTTTTTTTTCTCACGTTGTGGTATAAAGTTGCCAAAGTCCTTCTCTCCAGCAGTGTCAGCCAAGACACTTTCTATCTAGCCAGACCCCGTCAAAGACTGACAGAAGTTCGAACAGATGCTCTAAGAGTTTGAGCCACTGGAGATGGCCGATTCAGATATTTATGTACCTCTTGGGTTCTATAAACGTGACTTTAAGGTCTTACTTGATATTTTGTATGCATTTGGGTTTAGTTAAGTATTTAGAATATGATGGTTCCAAAGAAATCGTGGTCTTACTTTTATTTACTTTAGCAAGTTATCATATTAAGCTCAAGAGTGTGGCATTTTAGACAGTAAAAGATATTGCAAAACATCAGTACTTATCCTTACACACACACACTTTGGTGCTTATTTTATATTGCACCTTGGGTGTGCATAACAACCCAAGAAAGCCAAGCTACCTATGAAAAGAAAAAGCTGAGAAAAAAATATGAGAATTATGTGTGTGTGTGTGTATGTGTATATGTGTGCAAGAGAGAATATAGAGAGAGATTTCAGCATTATTTTAGTTGTAAAATAACTTCAGTGATCATTAATAATTTACAGCATACCTATATATCATAGTGTACCGTGTAACAAGTAGAATGAGTTATATTTTCACCCATTGATTTAGAGGGATTTCTTCCCTGTGTCATTATGAAAAGAAAGGTTTACAGAAATGAATATAACATACTATTTTTTAAAACAATGGCAAAAGCCCCATGTATGTATCATATATATGTTCTATATAAAGTTTGGAGCATTAACAAACATAAAAAGTTGCCCACCGGATTATTAATTGGTAGTAAAAGAAAGTAGAGTGGAGGAGGAGAAGCGAACAAATAAACAAGTAAATAAATACATACACAGCTGTAAAAAATAGTAGCAACACATATAATAAAAAGTCATATGTAGAGAATGACCTTATGTTTTTTTAAAAAGTAGAGAAAGAGAGAAAGCCACCAATATGTTAATGGTGACTGTCTCCAGGTACTAAATTGTTTCAAATACAAAATGGCACACCGAAGAGAGAAGATGAAGCCAAAGGATAAACGGAGTGAAGTTGACCTTTGGCCTTTATGGTTTTGAGAGTTCCTGGGACTCCCCAGACACCAGTATCCATAATCTCTTTAGGATGATAATTTGATGGGAAATTTGATAAAATTCCATCTTCCTCTTAGCAAGTCTGAAATTAATATGCCCAGTGGATTCCTTCCTTGGAAGGTAACTGACTGTTCTGGGTCCAGATATCAGAGCTACTTGAGTCTTGAGAGGGGTTTTACTATAGCCTGTATTAAGCCCTCCTTTTCTATGCCATGCATTTAAAGCCTAGCGTTCCTAAAACCCCATTCCCCTCCAACAAAACAGTACCAGACCTAGAATTAGTTTGCAATAGACCACTGCTCTGAACACATTACGAGATCACAAATCACAAAAGAACACTGTCTCTCTGTGTTAGAAAATTAAACATGAGTTTTTAATCTCTTCTAAGTAGTGTGGGTTTTGATAGAATCTTAAATTAATTCTGGTTCTCATATCCTTTTTCAGCTTATCTCACTTCAGAACTGGCTTGGCTTCCTAGGGGCGCCACACGCACCACAACTGGGCCCACATTCTGGTCCTATATTCAGAGTCCAACTCAGGGAGGTCTGCCCAAATTCCTGCATTCTGAATATTCCACTGGATATCCCATACAGCTGGGGTTTTTTTTCTGCTTTTGTTAAGTTATTGATAAAACTGGAAATGTTAATTTTCTACTAACCTCTGAAACTATGACACTTAAAACAATAATATGTTATATGCTATCATGGGGTTTTATATGTCAGTGAAGTTTATTTATCATTCCCTTGATGAATTAATCGTCAATTTAATATTTTATTGTTTTAAATATTTACTTATTCATAAATAAGCCCCCAAATTTGGTTGAATAGAGATCCATTTTTAAAGCTTTAGTATAAATAGCCTTATACTTCCAAATGTATGTACATAGTTACTGAAACAATAAAATTCATGTGATATAAATCTAACTATTAGTAAATATAAATATATCTGTTAATATTTCATATAAAGTGACTTTTAATTCATTCCCAAAGAGTGTTTTTAAAATTCCATGCTTTTATCATGACCCAGAAATCTAATGACTCTACAATATTAATAGGTATTACAGACCCATTAATCTTGAGTTGTTAAAGAATAAATATTCTGGATTATTAATTATTTTAGTTATTCAGAAGTTCTTATACATGTTATCTAAGAATAAGCAATGTTTCAGAAAATTGGAATGCAGTCAGATGACCTAGACTAACACACGTTAGTGCTCACAATGAGCACCCAAACACACAGACTGTGTAATTCACATTCCGCTCATACGTCTCACCCATTGTGCCCTCTGCCCGGGCCCCAGAACAAACCCTGCCCTTGGGAAGCTAACAACCTAGTGGGGCTGAGAAATCATTTCAAAACAAGAAGATAAGTGCCACAATCAAAGTAGAAGTGTGCTATGGGAGCTCAAAGGAGTGAATGACTAATCCTGGAATCAAATTTCCCAGGGGCTCTATCCTCTTCTCACCTTCTCCATGATGAGCTAATTCATTTCCAAGACTTCAGCTTTCAGTCATGACTCAAACAGCTGTGCTTCCCATGAGCCCTGTGTTCCCATCTTCTGACCGGTAACTGCTTGCCCAGCATCTCTACGTGCATGCCCCACTGACACCCGCAACAGAAAGCATCTGAAATAAATTAGTCATCTTCAGCCCCCACCTTCAATGCTTCTTACTGCAATTTCTCTACCATTCAGGTTAGCTATCCAGTGGTCATCCTCCACGCCCCTTTGTCCCTAACCTCTCATATGAAAAGGTCACCAAATGCTACCTTAAACATCTCACACATTTTCCCCCTTTTCCATACTCCCTTCAGTGTTAAGTCAACTTGACTTATTGATCCTCTAGGTTAATGCAAGAGCTTATTAAACTGATTTCTTCCTACTCAAGAAGCTTGTACACTTTATTAGGCAGATTCCAATGAAGAAAGGTAGAGCCACACTGAGTTCTTTGGATTTTTGAGGTGAAGGCAACTGCATACACAAAAGTGGTTACAAAAGCAATGGAAGAACTGAAAAACCTAGGATGGACAGTTGAACAGTGTGAAGATAAACAGTGCTAAGTCTCCCCTAGGATATGCGCTCCTGGAGGTGGGGAAGGTGCATTATTTTTCTCCTCAGCATCTAGCATAAGACAATTCTTTATAGTAAACAATCATTAAATGTTGACAGAATTAGTCATTCTAATAACCTAAGATCTTTTGACTCAGAAGTTTCTAGAAAAGTTTACCTGCTTCAGGCTCAACATTTCAATGTCTTACCATGCAAACACCTCTAATTACTGGAGCTTCTGGTTATTTAGATTAATTAGGTTATAATCACTGTGTGAAATATACACTTTTTCATATTCATCCTAAAAATCAGATTCATTGGCTTAAAAAAGATTTTCATATTTTTAACAAAATCGATCTTCATGGTTTCAAGAGCAGATATTAGATCACAAATGCTAAAATTCTGTGCCCTATTAGTATAGTCTCTAAGTTTCCCATGGTGCATTTCACGTAGAATTCACATGAGCCCCACGTGATTTCCTCAGATGATTCCCAGGGGACATAGGACTATCATTCTAAAGGTTTTTCTTCACTTTCTGGGTTGATTAATTCCAAAATTGTTGAAATCACAACCCAAACTGACAAAAAGTCTGAGTTCACAGGTGGATAAACCAAATGGGGATATTTAGGGCAGGACAGAGGTAAAAGAAGATCGTGTTCTCCGAGGCACTAGGCTACTGCTGGTGAGAAAAATCAATACATAAGAAAATGAGCTTTGGCAACAACAGTGGTGAAGAATGCACATGTTTCCAAGGCATTGTAATACAACATGGCTGAGGAGTAAGTACTGCAAACCTATTAATAACTGACATAATACTAGATACTGTAAAGATAAAGATGAGAAATTGATGGTTAATCTGAAGGTTACATGACGAATTTCTGATTTTGAATGTATTTAATGGTGACATTGATGCCCAAAACATTCATTTAAACAAAAAGTCTATTAGACACAGGTATTTTGTGATTCATTACAATGACAGTTTAAATTGGTTTACTTAACAGGCCATTTTTCACTACACCTTGTGTATGTTAGTGAGATAAAAAATTATCAGTTTTATTTTTCCTATACTTGTAAGGGGTGCTGCTTTTTACCAGCATGTACACTGTCTCCACATGGCTTTTCTTGGTAATTTTCATTGTGTTTGATGGGGAATTGCTTTGGTAGGAAATAAATACGTGTTCCTTCTCTTCCCTGCTTTCCTAATTAGTAAATAAAACCAAAGTCAAATATATCTCAGTTTAAAAAGTCCTTTATCATCTCTGGATCCCAGATTCCTTATTGTCGCTCCCTTATTTTAATTCATGAAGAATGGACCAGATGGTTGATTGGGGTTTCCTTATCTTTTGAGACTTGTAATTCTTGCTTACGAGATTCTGATGTATCTGTAGATTTACATCATTATCATGGCTTTTTCTGCTTGGAAGAAATAAAAATGGGAAAAATTCAGCCCAAGGAAGGTGGTGCTTTGTGTAAATATACAAAAAAGAGATCACAGATCTAGACCTCAGGAGACCTAGAAATAAAAAAACAGAGTCTTTGTGAACTTTGTCATTTATTCTCTAACAATGAACTCTGCCGCTTACAGCTGATTACTGCATTTTTCTGCCTTTTCTTTCACCACAGGCTAGCTTCCTCTTTTTGTTCATATTCTCTCCTCTCTCATGACCTCATACTAGCAGTGCAACCCTAATTCTATGTCAAGACTTTTGCACTTACTCCTCTCAAGATTCTTTGTCTAATAGCAAATTCCTGGGAGAGAACTCTGATTGGTCCCTCTCAGCCCTGTGAGCCGTCTGCCCGCCAATCAGCTGCTCTTGAATCAGTTATCTGCTCTCCCTTCGCAAGGTGGGGACAGCAGGGTCACATGACATGGAACGTGGCCACGCCCAGTCAGGAAGAGCCGAGGGCGGGTGGTCGCCTTCATGGAGGACGTGCAGGTAGTGGTGCACAGTGATGCAAAGTGGCCTTAGCTTTGTAAAACGCAGACCTCTGAGCTCCGGTAAACTGGTGTGAATATTTTACAGGGAACTAGGATTTGTGTCTGGGGCCTCTTATAATGTATATTAAAATTGATGATAGATAAAATACAAACTGATCAAGGGCCCTGGCACTTTCAAATACACACACATACATAAATATGAAATATATATTTCAAATATATATGAAATATAAATATATGTAATGCATAAATATATGTAACACATATAAATCTACATGAAAATGTTTACATTTTATTTATGTGTGTGTATATATATATATATATATCCTTTCTTGATAATAGTTTGATACTGAAGGATTGCTTACATGATCTTTGTGAGTGGATGCCATGTTACTAGATGTTAAGGGAATATATTGTCTCTCTGCTAACATAGTCTGAGACATGGGCAGATCCCAGTTAATGAGGGATTCTCACTCTTCCACCCCACTTTAGTCCTCTTAGAGCTCATTCTGGTAAAAATGCATACCTCAATGTATTTCCCTACGACACATACATTTTTTTCGATTCCTAATTAATGGATTTTAACAAATGATTTCTTATCGTAAAATAGCAAATTATAAACCATCTCATGTTAGCATTCTATAACACAAAGTTTTGAGAGAGATGTCAACAGCTCATGGTAAATATTTTCATGTACACATTTTGCATGATAAATAGTGTAAATAGTGGTGAAAGATTTTGAAATAGTCTACTGATAATAGAATTGGAGGCTATTTTCATGTAAGGCAGGGTTTCTTAACCTTAGCACTGTTGGCATTTTTAACCAGATAGTTCTTTGTTGTAGAAGACTATGCCGTCCATTCCAGGGGGTTGAGGAGAATCCCAGGACTGGCCCTACACTGCCAGTGCCACCAGCGGCGGCTCTCCCAGCAGCGAATAACCACAGCTGTCTTTGGACATTGCCCCTGTACCCTGGGGAGGCAAAGTTACCCTGAGTTTAAAACTACAGATCTGTGAAGAATGTTACTTTAATTTTGTGAAGGAATTACTTTTATTCAACATTTTTTTTTTTTTTTTACACTGGACCTTTAATCATTTTTAGAATTGAGAAGGATGCTGTGCTGGAATTTCACTGAGCACTGATGATTTGGTGTGCTCTATCTTGTGTTTTCTCCATGAATTAGATTCTCTCCAGCCTGAATTGGCCTGACTAATTTCATTAACAATCTCATACCCAATTAATCCGATTAATTTACCTCCGTGTCGAAGAATCCCCTGTGACACATAGTATCTAAATATATCTCCTCCCTCTCCAGGAGTAACTTGCACACTTAGGGAAACTGGTGGAACATTTGTAAGTACACCTGGGAGAAAAATGATTTTCATGCTCTTGCTTGAAGAACATTAAAATATTTTTTTTTCTGAAAAATTTCCCATCCTCTCCGGAGTGGTTGGTCTTTGGACCAATGAAGAATGAATATGTATGTAGAAAACTTGTCATACGAGAGAACAAAATGCAGCAATTTTAAGCCTTTCTTTTCCATCTAAATATACAATTCACCAAAATAAAGTCATAGGCTTTGCTATATTCAGATGTCACTGTTAACACTTAGATTACGGTGTAGATTATAAGAATACTTTATTTTAAAAGCACCATAAATAGTGTCTTTAACATGGAAACCACAAATTCTTTCATGGAGAATTTGCCTGCCTCACAAATTTGCTGTGAGAACACATCTCATAATAGATATGAACGTGTTATGGGGACCACAGAACACAGAGCATGCCACAGAGAAAGGGACCATTGTCATGTATGTGATCTAATGTAGACAGTAGAAAAAGGGAAAATGGCTGTATTTTAGATCTTTCCATAATGTTCGTCATTATCACCACAATTATCCTTATCTTAGAAAATATTCCATTAAGATTATCAATTTCATATGTCCATATATTCATTTGTTATTAAGTCCTTGACTAGGATACCAACCCTAGAAATGCATTAAAGAAGAGGTTTGAAGGGTACCTGCCCCATATCACCCTATTCCAGATGAATCATACTAATATATATAAATCTTCATTGGATTGCTTCTTATTGCAAATTGAGTAAATTATTGCTTTAACTTAGAACCACAATATGATTTGTATTTGATGTTTATTTAACACAGAATGAATTGTGTAGAGCAAAGATCTCACCACATGGCGTATAACTCTTTCTCTACAGTAAAAGAAAAACCACTTTCTGAAGAGGGAAAAGGAAAATTCTATACACATGCACACATCTAAGCAGGGGTGGATCATGTTTACATTATTTTCTTCTGTCTACTTTCCATTGTTTACCTTCCACGAACTCACATTTCAAGGGTAACATTTATTATTATGATATTATTTTCCATTTTTAAAAGTGACCAATAAAAATTGTATATATTTATAGTGTATGATATGATGTTTTGAAATAGGTGTACATTGAAATAGGTGAAATATATCTACAAATATGTGTACATATGAATGGCTAAATCAGGGTAATTAACTTATGCATTATGTCATATACTTCTTTTGTTGCTGTAAAATCTCTCTTGTCAATTTTCAAGATAATCTTTTATACTTTAGGACAATATGTTTTATCTTTCACACAGTAAAGCTTTTTTTTTATAAGAATTGTGAAATAAGGATTTATTGCCAGGAAATCCTCGGTAGCACTCGTGAAAATCTGATGCTAGTAGGGATTCATTGTGAACACCGGAGTGAGCATTGTTGATTATGCTGATAACCACGGCAAAGTCTACAACAGCGGTTCTCAACCAGTGGGTCATGGGGGGGGTCTCTTGCATATCAGATATTTACATTACAATTCATAACAGTAGCAACATTCAATTACACTTATGAAGTAGCAATGAAAATAATTTTATGGTTGGGGGTCGTCACAACATGAGGAATTGTATTAAAGGGTCGCAGCATTAGGAAGGTTGAGAATCACTGGTCTATAATGATATGACTATGCCTAATATTAATTTTTTCACACCAGTTGAAGTACGTATAAGAACCCAACAGCACGACTTGGAATTGATCACACACTATTGCTTATTTTCATGGCCAACTGAGTCCATCTGCCTTCATTTTTTTTTATAAACATCACTTTAAAAATAAAAATGCTTGTGTAGAAGAATATGTACACTTAAAGTATTTGGAAATATGACATTAATCTGTGGGTAGCAATGAACAGTTTTGAAGATAACATGTTTTATTTGTTTGGTATGGTATAGTTTCTAAAGTACCTTAAATTTAATTTTCTCAATTCATGCTTACCATAAGCCAATAAAATGCTGACTTTTTTTCAGTTTATATAGTTAAGTTATCAGAAATATAAGAGATTACGTTAGTTGCTTATGGTTACACATGGTAGAGATTAGAATCAAGCTACTTTGGAGTCTTCTTCAACTCATCATCTTCCCAATTCATGTTCCTCCAAAAGTCATGTTGAAACTTGAAGAAGATACCAATCAGAATGGTGGAAAAAGAGAAGAGAATTATATATAGTCCTGTGTGCTCTTTTTTTTAAAATGTGAAAGTAAGGTGGAAGGAAGTTTTATACTTTTAAAAGGATGTTGTATGATGAATATTAACATAGCAGTAAAGAGCAAATATCCTTGCCATTAAACAAGAATGGCATCTTGAATTATTGCCAGATGGTTACTCAGTAAACAGTGTAAACATTCTTAAATGTAATGATTAAAAGAGAGTTAAAAATTATTATCCATACTAGTAGTATATTCCTTTTAGGATTTTTCAGAAACGTATTTATGTATCCATTTGGAGGCCTAGATAAAATGCAGTTTTCCCAGATATAAGGCATAATCTAAGTCACCGTTCCTCCACTGGTGGTGAGTGTAACTGTGGCAGCATATGGACCTTGTGTAACAGTCACAGTGTTTTCTTAACAGTCACTAAGGTATTGACAAAGTCACCACTCTGACGTATAAATGTGCTTTAAAAGAGAAAACAAACCTTCTGTATTTTTATGTTGAGATTCATAGCTTAAAGACTTTGTGATTTTACTGCTTCCTCTTTATTTTCTTTTAATGGACAATTTTGTATTAATGGAGTTCTTTAAAAATAAACAAGAAAAGTGCTAAGATAATCATCGCCATCCCTCCCCTGTAGCTTGATCCATTTACGTTAAACCCAAATCTAGCTGCCATGGGAAACCCATGTAGAAAAAGGGGGGCCAAATAATGTCCTCAGTGTAGCCTTTTACAAAAGGTGATGAAACAAACTCTCAAGATTTTCCAACTCTCACCTCAAACCAAATAAATATCTCTGTCTGTATGTCTCTTATGCTTGCATTGCAGGACCCATAAATAAGTTGCAGTTCACTAGAAAAATACAGATAAGGGCAGCTGATAACCTTTATGAATCAAACGATCAATATTTACTCAAAAAGCATTTGCAGTTTGAAAAACATCCTCTCCTTTAAAGGGCGTCCATTTTTAAATTATTCTTTATCAAACATTTCTTTTCAAAAATAGAACTGTAACTATAATATCCAGGGGTGAATTTTTGTGGACCTGGATCTTTTTTGTATAATTTCCCTTTATGACCTTCCTCATGGGGTCCTTTTTTTAGACTTTGAAACTTCACATTCAATTACATGTGTTTGCTCTACCTGATGGAAAGGCGTTATTACTCTAGTGCCTTTAACACTAGAGGCACTATTTTTGGAGGTGCAAATATCAACATATTCAAATGTATCTCCTGGGGAACACCAGGACAGTGCGTCAGTGGGCTTCCTCATTACCACGTGCTATCAGTTTTTTTAACAATAAGCTTTTGACGATAATGGTAGTAAAATTTTTTTCGGTTTCCTTTATTTCACAGGATTATACACTCACCATGTATTTCCAGCAGTCTTGGAAAGACAAAAGGCTTTCTTATTCTGGGATCCCTCTAAACCTCACCCTAGACAACAGGGTCGCCGACCAGCTGTGGGTACCAGACACCTACTTTCTGAATGACAAGAAGTCATTTGTGCATGGGGTCACAGTGAAAAATCGAATGATCCGACTGCACCCAGATGGAACAGTTCTCTATGGACTCCGGTAAATGGCTTTATGCTGCATGCTTTGCTGCTGTTTCTGTGGTTGTTTAATTTTCTACTTTTGAAAGTGGCCAGGAGAGAAGCAAGCAGAATATGTAGATGTTTATGCAAAGGAAGTGTCACATCCTTAATGGAAGTCTGTTGTTAACTCTTACGTAGGTAAGGGTTTATTAAAAATTCTAGGCAATTTCAAAATCAGGTTTCAATTTTAAGGAAAAAAATATTTGATCTGTTATGATGGGTTATGTAGAGTCTGGTGCTTTAGAGCCTTTGGTGTCACCTTTTGAGAAGCAATTGAAGGCTGAATATCCTCAACTCATATATGCCCCCAAATTTCCTACCGTTTCAGAGAATTGATAGTTCTCCTAAAATCCTACATCCCATGAAGATCAAGTTAAAACTCTGGTTGTAGGTCAAAATACTTCAATGAATCTCTGTGTTTCACTGACACTGAAAACTAATATGCAATGATGTATCTATGACAAAATTCCTGATCTTCATCCGGTGCTTGGTTATTCAGTTATAGCTTTGGTCTCCATTTGCACAGCAAAATAGCATCAGTTGATCTTGGCAAAATCATCTTTGGAAATTTTCCATTCTTTCAGTACCCTAAGAGCTTTTAACTCCAATTAATTTCTGAACCAAATGTGTCTCAGAAAAAAATGGTAAAATAAACGAACTGTTCCACTTGGAGTCTATTAATAATTACTACAGGCAAAAATCTACTAGTCCAAGATCAGTGATTGATCACTAGTGATGAGTCATGCACTAGAGATCATAAATTTTTCTGTTACCTATGTAACCCATATTAGATATGCCCAATAGCGGGACGCGTTGGCTCACACCTATAATCCCAGCACACTAGGAGGCTGAGGTAGGTGGATTGCTTGAGCTCAGGAGTTCCAAACCAGCCTGAGCAAGAAAGAGCGAGACCCTGTCTCTAAAGAAAAAAAAAAAAAAAAACAGCTAGGCCTTGTGGTGAGCACCTGTAGTCCCAGGTATTTGGGAGGCTGAAGCAAGAGGATCGTTTAAGCCCAATAGTTTGAGGTTGCTGTGAGCTATCACTCCACAGCACTCTACTGAGGCAACAAACTGAGACTCTGTCTCAAAAAAAAGTATTCCAGGAGAATATTCCATGACCTGACTCAATAGGCTAATTTACCATTACATATGTAAATATATGGATTAGTGAAGAATGTATAAAAAGTCACTTTTCATGAGTGAGAATGTGGTTTCCATTCTCAATCTATAGAGTCTCACTTTAGTAATTTCCCAGATGATTTCTAATCACTACCAAAAGGAAAGATAAAGCAAGAAAAATATTTGAGAACCAACAAGTTGAACATCCTCATTTATCGCTGAGAAAACTGAGCCACAACATGGGGCAGGGCCTTATCGAAGGGTATAATAAGGTAACGGCGAAGTTGGGACTAAAATCCATGTAGTCTGCTTCCCACACCAGTGCTTCGTTCACTTCCCTGCATTTCAAATGCACTTAGAGGTCAACACCTTCTTCCAAGTTGCACAACCTTCCTTTCTTCTGTTTGGAGCCAGCCCAGGTCTTTGTAGCTTGCAACCAGGCAAATACTTTTCCAAAGAAAAAGCACCAACCTTTCATCTATCTTCTGACTCTCTGATCTCTTCATGGCACCTGTCTTCTCCATAAGAACCTCACCCTAGTTTCAATATCTCCCCTTTCTCTCTCCCTGTCTTCCCTACTTTTTCTTCCCCCACTCAGAAGTTTGGTTTTCTTTTCCCTAGAGGTTATAAGGTCAACCAGAGGAATATGACATTTAGAGTCACAGGACCAAAGTTAGGCTTGAACGCCACAATTTTCTAATTGCTTGACCTTGAAGAAATTATGTAAATTTTATCTTCTGCAGTAAGGGGCTCATAGCTCCTGACTCATTATTGGGAAGATCTTATGAAATAATCAATAGGGCAATACAGTCCTAAATTATATTTTTCTATAGTAATTGTACCTTTTACAGCCTTATTAGGTACGAGAAAAACTGTTCTGAGGGTGGCTTTCTAACTCCCAGGGTATCAATGATTAGAGCAGAGATAAAGTCGTTCAATTAAAAATACACTCATTGAATGCTGAGAATGTGTCATACACTCACCTCACTATTTTGGCCCTGAGAATGCTTTTCCAGAAGCTTGGTAGACATTTGTCATTGTGGCAGAGTAGAAGGCATCAGGGCCTGGGAATCGAGCTATTTGTGGCTGAGCTAGTTTGCGCCCTTAGGGAGCCATGTTGTCTGCCTGGGCCTCAGATTCTTCAACCTTATAGAAAGACACTGAACAAAATTATCCTTCAACTCCCTTCGAAACCTAAATCCCATTGCTTCTGTGATCCTGTCTGTCGAGGTGTGTCCATTTTCATTCCTCCGTTATAACATTTTCTAGGCTTAGAAACGACAATCTGCGCTTTTCCTTTGCAGGCGCCTTTTTGAGAATAACTGCTGTTTATCACTTCCTAAGCACACATATCTAGAAAGTCCTTGTCATATAACATATGCATTGGCATATTTATAGCTGTACTTATTTTAGAAGTGAGTAATTAAAAGAATGAAGCTTCTTGCCTTATTCCTTTCTATAAGTCCTGCTTACAGTTATTGTGAATGGAACCCCCATTAATGCCTAAGTTTCAGCAGTGATGAGCTCAGTGAGACTTTCTGACTGCATCCCTAACCCCCTTGGCCAGGAATCCCATAATCATAAGAGTGCATCATTAAAGTAAATTAACATGTTGCTATATTCAAAGTCAATACGAGATCTATAACTTAATGTATAGGTACCATTGAATAGAGTGAGTCGTTCTGTGGTTTTATGAACTAAGGAAAATCCTACTTCACCGCAGAGGGAGGCTCACCGTCATTTAAATGCTCTAAAGCAGGGGTCCTCAAACTACGGCCCGCGGGCCACATGAGTTGGCATGAATTGTATTTGTTCCCGTTTTGTTTTTTACTTCAAAATAAGATATGTGCAGTGTGCATAGGAGTTTGTTCATAGTTTTTTTTTTAAACTATAGTCTGGCTCTCCAGTGGTCTGAGGGACAGTGAATTGGCCCCCTGTTTAAAAAGTTTGAGGACACCTGCTCTAAAGTAACAGACTGGCGTCTGACAGGAGACTGGAGCCCCTGGAGGAACCAAGCCACCATGCAGCGGATCTTCAGCATAAGGCAAGAGCATTCACCTGCCTCTCGCTCTTGGGTCGCCCCTCCTGTTAGAAATACATGACACTGTGGAGTAACATAGAATAACTATCACCTCCACTAAATGAAGGATGTCTGTGCTATGTCTAAGTCGAGCTAGGAGTCCAGAGTTTTAGTCCATGCCCCAGGAGTTCTCCACCCTGGTCCTCTCAAAGCACAAGATGTCATTTCCTTTTGTGCTCCGAAGTGGGGACTCTAAATCAGCTCCCTCAGTGTCAGACCTTAAAATCTCAGATCCTTCAAATTCTCCTGTCTTCCCTCCCTTCCTGCCATTTTACTCTGGGAAAGACGTTGCTCTTCTTTCTCTTACTCTTTTCAGAATTCGCTCCCCATTTACTAAACCCTCAGCCACCCTCCTCTGTTGATCTCCCCCTGGTTTTCTTTCCAAGCTCATTATCTCACAGCTTTGGTTTCCTGTCTTCCCTCAAAGTCCATCCCCAACACCATGACCCCATCCGTGCTGCTTTCCTGAAACGGCCCATTTAAAAATTACCAACCCATCACCTGGCCTCAATCTGTACTTTTGTCTCCTTTGAATGATTTCAGCGTGACAACCAACCCTGACTTCGGAGTGGCCAAGGCCTGGCACTAGATGTTCAATGTTCTTCTGTCTTCTCTAATTGTGACCTCTAGAGATTCCTCCAGCTTTCACCTGCTCCTTCAATTTAACAGTGTTGAGTATCTAAAATACCCAAACCTGGAGTTTCACAAAAAGATTTCTAATAACATCCGGAGCATCTGTATCTGAATTCTCCACTAGTTCCTCCTGAAATGACCCCTATTTCACATCATTTGTTTTTCCCCAAACTGGACCCACCTCTTTTCCCAGGTTCTGATGAAATCCTCATTATCTCAGTTAATAGAGCCTAAACCTGAAGGCGTTTCAGGGTCCACATCACCTTCAATCCCTAGAACTAATCTGCTGCCTCAGAGCAATCTTGCCCTTCTCTATGTCCCTACCTCTTCTGCCACCTAAATTAGCATCCTCACTGCCCGTTACTTCCTGGCCAGTCTCCTAACTCAACTTGCTATCTTATTCTTCCTACAGAGCATGGCAGGCCATGTCCCATTACGCCCACACTAAAACAGAAGAGGAAAGGAAATGTTTCCACAGCCCCTTCAAAATCAAGTTTTTACTTCTCTTTCTGGAATGCAAGCCTCTCTACTTATTTCTCTAAATGTATCTAAAACATTTCACACAGAAGCATATTTCAAACTTTGCATGGATATCCAGTTCACCCTTGAACAACATAGGTTTCACCTGCTCAGAGCAGCTTATATGTGGGGTTTTTCAATAAAGGTACCTGCCTCTCCCACCCTTTTTCCTCCTCCACCTTTTCCACTTCCACCGCCCCTGAGACAGCGAGGTGTGTGTCCTGCTCAGTCTATTCAACTTGCCCGTGAAGAGGGTGAAGACTTGTATGGTGATTCCCTTACACTAAATGAACGGTACACATATTTTCTCTCTTTCTTCTGATTTTCATAATAACAATTTTCTATAACTGCTTTGTTATAAGAATACAGTGCATAATGCATATAATATACAAAATATGTGTTAATCAATGGTTTGTTATTGATAATACTTCTGGTCGACAGTAGCCTTTCGGTAGTTAAATTTTGGGAGAGTCAAAATTGATTTGTGGATTTTTGACTGATTAGGAGATTGGTCTCCCTCATCCCTGGATATATGAAAAGGTATTTTTGATTCTTTGAAATTCAAGTTTAAGTGAGCAATCTGAATTTGGGGGGCAACCCTACAGCCCTACTAAACTCCCTCCCTTCTCTGCCTCATACACTCTCCCTTACCTTAGCACTTTCTTCCATTTTACTCCTTTTTCTTTTTTTTTTTTTTCTTTCAGTTTTTGGCCAGGGCTGGGTTTGAACCCACCACCTCCAGGTTATGGGGCTGGCACCCTACTCCTTGAGCCACAGGCACCACCCTTACTCCATTTTCTTAAAAGCCTCTCTCACACTCCACTTTCTCTGTGAAGACTTTCACAACCTTCCTAATCAGATGAAAACTCTCTCTCATTTGATACCCTACTGCGTTTAATTTCACAAAAATCCATGAGGTTTGAAGCTCTCAGAGTGTTTTATCTTTCTCTAGTTATATTTCCATGGTGTAAATAGGATTGTAGATTTGGTGACAATGTGAATTGTATTTCCTTAACCTTTGAATCTCTGCTTTCAAACCAAATAGATGCCCAATAAATGTTTTTAAAAATGAAATGAAAATTTATCTGATGCAGTCACCTGACTCACAATAGCTGTCAGCTGCAACATTTCCTATATCTAAATGATGGCTTTTAACCAAGAGCAGTTATTACTATTAATGACCAGATGTATTTTGCCTCTCATGCAAACACGATCCAGCTGGTTGCACACACTGCTTTTCTCCAAGGCTGGGCCATGTGGGTGCTGAAAGAATGTTTATCTTTCCCTGAAAATGGCAGGCGTACGGCAATTTGATTCCGGGAAGATATTTAGTGGAGTATTTAACTTCCTGGAAACAGCCTTTTTTCCTTTTGCCTTCCCCTCTTAACCTCTGCTGGTGCTTTCTTTTCAAAGTTTCAGACTGTTCCTTCCTTCATCTCCTACCAGAGATGAGCCCGGGGTCAGGTGGTTCTGAGGGGCTGATGTGAGGATGGAGAGTGAAATGAGGAGTACTATAGTTTGAATGTTTTTTCCCTCCCAAACTCATGTTAAAATGTACTCACCATTAAGATAGTTTGGGGAGGTGGGGCCTTTAAGGGATCATTAGGTCACAAAGGCTCCATCCTCATGGAGGAGCTGATGCCAGGATCGTGGGAGCAGGTCTCGCCCTTCTTGTGTGTATTTTCTCTCTCCTTTCTCTCTCTCTCCCTCACTCTCTGCTCACGTGCCATGCTTGGATGGAGCAAGAAGGACCTAGCCAGATGCAGCCCCTTGATCTTGGACTTCCCAGCCTCCAGAACTTTGAGCTAATATATTTCTGTTCCTTATGAATTATCCAAACTTTGGTTCTCTGTTATAGCAGCACAAAGTGGACTAACATAGGAAGTGAAAAGCCTTTTAGTTCGATACTAGCTTGCCTTAGAAGTCAGTGGGTGTGCTGCAGAGCAGCAGCCTTCAACCTTTTTGGCAGCTTTTGGTTTCATGGAAGGTAATTTTTCCATAGATGGAGGAGGAGGAGGAATGATTCTGACATGAGCCTGCAAGCGATTGATTTATGATGGTCTCTGTGCAGTCCAACCTCTCAGCGGATGCTAACCTGTGTTTGCAGCCACTCCCCAGTGCTGGCATCACTGCCTCAGCTCCACCTGAGATCATCAGGCATCAGACTGTCATAGGAAGTGCTCAACCTACATCCCTCCCACGTGCAATTTACAGGAGAGTTCATGCTCCTGTGAGAATCGTATGTCATGGGATCTGACAGGATGTGGGGCTCAAGCAGTGATGTGAGGAGGGGGAGTGACTATAAATACAGATGAAGCTTCACTCTCTGGCCCATTGCTCACCTCCTGCCCTACAGCCCTGTTCCTAACCCCCAGCTGTATTAACAGAGTTGGTTCCTATTGAGGACGGTTGAAGGGAAGGTCTGTTCTTTTTTATCAATGTATAATGGATGTTTACAGTTCAGGTGTACATGCAATAAATTAATATGTTGCTGTAATTTGTAAAGATTAAATCAGTGCACCTTGGATATACATCACCTGACATATTTGTCTTTTAATTATGACAAAGCTATTCAAATTCTTCTAGCTATTTTTAAACAATAGATCATTATAAACTATAGTCAAACTCCTCATTAGCTTATGCTAAATCTAATTTATTTTGTCCAACTGTATATTTGTACTCATTAACTAATTTCCCTCAATCCACCCCTCCCCCACCCCTTCTGGCCTTTGTTAACCACCAATCTACTCTCTATCTGCTTTAGAGACAGCACTTTAGATAGAGCACTTTTTTAGCACTCACGTATAAGTCAGAATAGAGAATATTTGTCTTTCTGCTCTTGACTGCTTTCTCGTAAACACAACGACCTCGAATTCCATCTATGTTGCTGTCAGGATTTCATTCTTTTTTACGAATGAATAAACATATGCCTTTGGTATATCTTTTCTTTCTTCATTCTTCATTCATGGACACGTAGATTACTTTCATATTTTGGTTATCATGAATAGTACCACACAAAAAAAGTGTTTTCTCTTATTTTTCTAGTTCCTTGAGGTGTATTGTTTGTTTAGTTGAAATACTTCTGTTTCCTTGATATTGCCATTATAGTTATAAGCTTTTATCTTCTTAGTTCTGTTTTTACAGTATCCCATAGATTTGAGTACATTTAATACATGAAATACAGGAGTGCAGATGACTTTGTTGTATATTGCTTTTTTTTTTCTTCTGGACAGATACTAGGTATTGGGATTGCTGGATCATATGCTACATTATTTTTAATTTTTTGAGGAACCTCTGTAATGACTATAAGAATTTACATTACCAGCAAGAGTGTTCAAGTGTTCCCATTTCTCCGTATCCTTGCCAGTATGTTCTTCCCATTCTGATACAAAAAATTTTAACTAAGATAAGATTACATCTCATTGTGCTTTTGATTCATATTGCTTTGATGATTAGTGACGTTGACCATTTTTCAAAACCTGTTGGTCATTTGTATGTCTTCTTCTTTTAAGGAATGTTTACTCAGATCTTTTAGCCATTTTTAAACTGGGTTATTTTGTTGTTGTTGTTTCCTTTTGAATTGTTTGTGCTCCTTCTATAGTCTCGTTATCAGTCCCCTGTCAGGTTGATGGTTGCAAATATTCTCTCCCATTCACTGGGTTTTCTCTTCACTTTGTTGACTGTTTCCTTTGCTAAGCAAAAGTCTTAGTTCCCACTTGTCTATTTTTGCTTTGGTTGGCTTTGCTTTTGAAGTCTTACATAAAAATCTTTGCCCAGACCAATGGCCTGAAATCCTTCCCCATGTCTTTTCCTAGTAGTATTATTATTGGGGAGTATTAGACTTAAGTATTTAGTCCAACTTTTGTCATAATTTTGTATATGGTGAAAGATAGGCAAGTAGTTTCATTCCTTGGCATATAGTTATCCAGTTTTCCTGGCACCATTTATTGAAAAGGCTGTCCTTTCCCCCACTCTGTTTGCACTTTTATGAAAGATGAGTTGGCTGTAAATGCATAGATTTATAGCTGGTTTCTTTATCCCATTCCATTGCTCTGTGTTTTGGTTTTTATGCTAGTACCATGCTGACTTGGTAACTATAGCTCTGTGCTACATTCTGAGGGTAGGAACCGACGTGCCTCTAGCTTTTCTCTTTTTGCCCAGGATTGCTTTAGCTAATCAGGATCTTTGTAGTTCCTTATAAATTTGTAAGATATTATTCCTACTTCTATGAAGAATGTCATTATTTTGATAGAGATTGCATTAATCCTATAAATTCCTTTGCTTTGATAGTTTGCCATCTTAACAGTATCGATTCTTCCAATCTGCAAACATGAGCTATCTTTCCATTGGTGTTCTCTTCATGGTCTTTCATCAGTGTTTTATGGTTTTCTTCCATAGAAATAAAAGGAGCTCGAAGAAATTGGACAGGTTAATTGATTCCTAGGCATTTTATATTCATTGTAGTTATTGTGAATGAGATTGTGTTCTTAATGTCGCTTTCAAATCATTCCCCGTTGGCATATATAAATGCTGCTGAATTTTGTTCGTTGATCTTTTTATCCTGCAACTTTACTAAACTTATTTACCAGTTCTAATAAATTTTTGATGAATTATTTGTGCTTTTCTAACTACAGAATCATATCATCTGTGAACAAGGCTAATTTGACTTCTCCTTTCCTAATTTTGATGTCTTTTATTTCTTTCTCTGGTACAATTGCTCTGGCCAGGACTTTCAATATTTTATTTAATAAAAATAGTGAAAGAGAACATACTTGTCTTATTATTCAGAGGTATGTTCTTTCTACACCCAGTTTGGTGCAAGGTTTTTATCATAAAGGATTGTTGAATTTTATGAATTTTTTTGGCAACTAAGGAAACAATATGTCTTTCGTTCTTAATTTTGTTAATGTGATGTATCATATTTACTGAGTTGCATCTGATGAACCAGCCTTGCATCTCAGAGATGAATCCCACTTAATTATCATGAACAATCATTTTAACCTGTTGTTGAATTTGGTTTGGTAATATTTTGTTGAAGATTTTTGCATCTATGTTCATAAGAAATATTGGCCTGTAGTTTTCTTTTTTAATTGTGTCTTTGTCTGATTTGGGTATTAGGGTGATGCAGTTATTGTAGAATGATTTTGGAAGTATTCCTTTCTCTTTCCCTTCCCTTTAACTTTTTGTTTGTTTTTGTTTTTGAGACAGTCTCACTCTATCACCCTGGGTAGAGTGCTGTGGCATTATAGCTCACAGTAACCTCAAACTCCTGAGCTAAAGCAATCCTCTTTCCTCAGTTTTCCAGTAGCTGGGACTGCAAGTGCCTGTCATGACACCCAGCTAGACTTTTTTCTATGTTTTTGTTTGTTTGTTTGTTTCTATTTTTAGTAGAGATGGGATCTCACTCTTGCTCAGGCTGGTCTCAAACTCCTGAGCTCAGGCCATCCACCCCCCTCAGCCTCTCAGAGGGATGGGGTTACAGGCATGAGCCCCTGTGCCTGTCCCCTTCTCTAATTTTTTGTCGAGTTTGAGTAGCAATGGTATTAGTTTTTCAAATGTTTGATAGAATTTATCAGTGAAACTGTCAGGTCCTGAGTTTTTTTGATGGAAATTTTTTTTATTATGGTTTCCATTTTACTACTTATTATTGGTTTATTGAAGTTTTCTATTTCTTACTGGTTTAACCTTCCTAAATTGTGTGTGTCCAGAAATTTATCCATTTCCTCTAGGTTTTCCAATTTATTAGTATGTAGTTGGTCATAATAGTATAATGATTTGTTGTATTTCTGTGGTTTGAGTTCTTAAATCTCCTTTTCATTTCTAATGTTATTTAGTTAAATCTTCTTTCTTTTTTTTCCTAGTGTAGCCCAAGGTTTGTCAATTTTGTTTATATATTTTAAAAAACACAATTTTTTTATTCATTAATCTTCTATATTTTATTTTAGTCTTAGTTTTGTTTATTTCTGCTCTGTTCTTCATTATTTCTTTCCTTCTATTAATTCCGGGTTTTATTTTCTCTTCCTTTTCTATCTCCTCGAGGTGTGGTGTTGTTTATTTGAAGAACTTCTGTTTTGTTGATATTGCCATTATTGTTATAAACTTTTATCTTCTTAGTTCTGTTTTTACGGCAGCCTATAGATTTTAGTACATTGTATTTCCACTTAAATTTGTTCCAAGAAATATTTTTTAAACTTTATTCTTAATTGCTTTGTTAACCCATTGGTCATTCAAAAGCATGTTGTTTAGTTTCCAAGTATTTGTAACTTTCCAAGATTCCTCTTAGTATTTATTTCTAATTTTATTCCATTGTAGTCAGAAAAAGATATTTGATATAATTTGTACTTTTTGGAATTTGTTCATACTTGGTTTTTGATCTAATATATGGTCTATTCTGGAGATGCTTCATGGGCTAAAGAAAGGAATGTGTATTCTGCTGCAGACGGGTGAAATACTCTGTAAATATTAGACCTTTTAGATCTAATGTATAGTTTAATTCCAATGTTTATTTGGAATTATAAATAGTAGACCTTTTAGATCTAATGTATAGTTTAATTCCAATGTTTATTTGTGATTTTCTGTCTAGGTGATTTGTCCCTTACTGAGACTGGAGTGTTAAAGTCCCTTACTATTATTGTGATGTAATCTGTCTCTTTCTTCAGATCTTTTAAGCCTTGCTTTACGTACTTTGGAGCTTCAGTATTGAATGCATAGATATTTATATAATTGTTATATCATCTTGTTAAATGGACTCCTTTATCATTATATAATGATCTTCTTTGTCTCTTTGAATGGTAGTCTATTTTAAATGATATGATGTCAATGACTGGCTCTTTTTTGGTTTCCGGTTGCACAGAATATCTTTTTTCAGTTCTTTTACTTTCAGTCTGTATATGTCTTTACAGGTAAAGTGGGTTTCTTGTAGAATGCATACAGTTGGGTCTCCTTTATCCATTCGGCCACTCTATGCTTTTTAAAATTGTATAATTAAGTCCATTGATACACAATGTCATTGTTAAGAAGGCTTACTACTGCCATTTGGTTACTTGTTTTCTGGTTGTTTTGCAACTCCTGTCTTCCTTTCATTCTTCCTTTGTGGTTAAGTGGGTTATTTTCCAATAGTATGTTTAAATTTATTGTTTTTTTAAATTTGTAATGAATCTATTATAGGTTTTTGCATTGTGATCACCGTGAGCCTTCCAACAAAACAACTTATAGATATAATAAGTTATTTTTATTTTCTTTTTTTTTATTTTTTTATTTTTTTGAGACAGAATCTCACTATGTCGCCCTGGGTACAGTGCCATGGCATCACAGCTCACAGCAATCTCCAACTCTTGGGCTTAAGCTATTTTCTTGCCTCAGCCTCCCTAGTAGCTGGGACTACAGGCGCCTGCCACAATGCTTGGCTATTTTTTGGTTATAGTTGTCATTGTTGTTTGGCAGGCCCAGCCTGGGCTTGAACCTGCCAGCTGTGGTGTATGTGGCTAGTGCCCTAGCCTTTGAGCTATAGGCACCAAGCCTATAATAAGTTATTTTTAAGAGATGATATCTTAGATCACAAAGGAAAAAAAAACTATTTTTAAAAAACTTTTCCTCGTTAAGTCCATCCTCTGTCCATTTTGACTTTTAATTGTGTCAGTTTGCATAGTTTTATTATCTCTTAAACAGGTTGATGTAGCTTTTTTTTTTTGAGACAGAGTCTCAGTATGTTGCCCTTGATAGAGTGCCATGGCATCACAGTTCACAGCAACATCAAACTCCCGGGCTTAAGCGATTCTCCTGCCTCAGCCTCCCAAGTAGCTGGGACTACAGTTTTTGTTGTTGTTGCAGTTGTCATTGTTGTTGTAGCTGGCCCGGGCTGGGTTCAAACCCACCAACCTCCTTGTATGTGGCCGGTGCCATAACCACTGTGCTACAGGCACCAAGCCAGCTTTTTTTGTTTTTTGATAGATTTGGATTTGGGGGCTTCATACTAGAGTTATGAGAGTATTGAACAGCATGAGTACAGTATTACCATGTTCTGGGCTTTCCTTGTACTTAATTTTATCAGTAGATTTAGTAGGTTATGTGTCTTATTGTTCTAATTCTTCTCTTTCTTTTTATGTTTCTGGTTTTGTTGTGTTTTTTTTTTTCTCTTTCAGAATGAAAATAACATTTCTTGTAAAACGTGTCTAGTGGTAGTGAATTCTCTCAGCTTTTTTTTTTTTAATCTGGTAAAGACTTTGTCTTTCATATTTTTCAATATTTCATATTTGTCTTCATATTTGAAAAATAATATTATTGGATACAGTATTGCTCAGTTCCATTTTCTTTTTTTGCCCGGGGCTGGGCTTGATCCTGCCACCTCCAGCATATGGGGCCGGCGCCCTACTCCTTTGAGCCACAGGCACCGCCCTCAGTTACATTTTTTTCCCATACAGTGCTTTAAAGAATAATATAATTAATAAATTTAAAAAAATTATGGACAATGTATTTACATAATTCCATTCCTCGCTGGCCTGTATAGAGTCTATTGAGAAGTCAGTAGCCAGATGAATCAAATATCCATTATATGTTATTTGCTTCTTTTCTCTTGCAGCTTTAAAGATTCTCTCTTTGTCCTTTTCCTTTGAGAGTCTGATTAGTATATGCTTTGGCATCAACTTATTTATGTCAAATTTGTTTAGTGTTCTCTAACCTTCCTGTACCTGAACATCTGTATCTATTTTACGTTTTGGAAAAATTTTCTATTATTTCTTTGAACAAGCTTGCTACCCCTTGTTTTGCTCAACTCCCTCTTTGAACATCAATAAGTTTTAGATTTGGTGTATTGAAGTAATTTTCCATATCTTGTAGGTGATCTTTGTTGCTTTTCATTATTTTTTTCTTCTCTGTGTACTTTTAAATAACCTATCTTTGAGCTCATTCATTCTTTCTTCTGCTTGATCCATTCTGCTGTTCAGAGCTTCTAATGAATTTTTGTTTAGCAAATATATTTCTCAGGTATGAGGTTTCCATTTGATTCTTTCACCATTATTTCAGTTTCTTTATCAGTTTTTCTGATTAACGTCTAAATTGCTTTTTGTGTGTTAGCTTGGATATCACTGAGTTTTCTTAAACCTGCTATTTTGAATTCCCGGTCAGAGCTCACATATCATCATTTTCTTGGGGTCACTTGTTCATCTGTCCATTTGGGGAGATAACGCCTCCTTGTTTGCTGTAGTTTCTTGTGGATATACATTTATGTTTTTGAATTGAAATATTAGGTATTTATTCCAGTTATTTATTAAACATATAATTGTTTGTAGGTTCTTTAATGCTAGGTCACTCCCTCATTTTCAGCTCTAGATGGTTCCTTAAGCTCAGGTTTACCTTGGCTCTTGCAAATTGTCAGAGCACTCCCTGTTGTAAATTGAGGAGGTTCCAAAGAGGACGTTACTGCACTGTGGGAAGGCTGGTTAGGGATTCCTGCCGAAGGAATCTGTGGGACAAACGTCCTCTAGCATAGTGCTACTGAACAGGCATTGTTTGGCTGAATTACAGAGCAATTTACAGGGCTAGGGATAATAGTCCCACTTCTGCCTCACTTACCTTGCCTGTCTTTTTTTTTTTATTAAATCATCTTGCCTGTCCTTAAGGATATTTCTCCCTTGAGTCTCTGGCAATGTTTCCCTGGGTTAAAACAGGGACTGATTTTCTGCCAGCAAACCCAGGATGGTTCGGGATAGCTGTTTATTCCCCTGGATCTCACTTTTCATTGTAGAAACAGTGAGTTGGGGAAAATTTTTCGGCATGATTGATGAAAAGCACAATGGGGGAGGGGCACTGCAGATGTGGAAGTCCAATTCTCTTACCATCTGCTCAGAGTTTTTTTACTTCTCTGTGGCCCTAGGAACTGTCTCATTTTCATATTTGAATCCTGAGGTATTTTTGGCAGTAATCTCAGGGCTCTATATTTGTTTTTGTTTTGCTTTGGGGAGCAGTGGAGCCAGCTTGCTTCTATGTCACCATTCTAGAACTGGAAATCCATTTCTTTTTTATTTACTAATTACATTATTCTTTAAAGAACAAATTTAACTCATGAACTATTCAGTTATCCTGAAGTATAGTTTGTCCAGTGAAAGCAGAATAAATGCTCAATTGCATCCCCTTAGCAGTTTTCAAATATGATGAGTTATTTCCCTAGAATCCCCCAAATATTATCACCAAGATTTGGCATTTTGTTGTTTATTTGCATATTTATTTATCATCATGAAGTCATATGTTGTAATAGTTATGTCTGTTTCAATTCAGTGCAGCTGTTGTGATTTTTGATTCTCACTTCGTCTTATCTTTGGTCAGTGACGACCCTTCTAAACTGGCTCCTGAATTTGTCTGACATTATTTCAGCAGTCTTGATAACTTTCTTTGTCCAATGCATTGAATTGCACTCTTCTTGTTCCAGAAATGGAGACAAGATATTGTAAATTAATACTGATATTTCTAATTCACATGTAGGTTTATAAGATCTTCACTTACTTTGTTGATTTGATATTTTGTTTCCTTCCTCTACAATCGATGTTAACACAATTATTTACTTTATCTTGTCAAATACATATATGAGCATCTGTGTGTGTGCACATGTACACACTTTATATAGATACATGTGTGTGCATGTATATGTGTGTGACATATATGTGGTCATTGGGATATGTCCTATCAGAGACTTAAAGATGAATTTCTATATTTTAAATTACATTTAAAATTTCAGTTTAGGGAAAAAAATGTGTGCTATGTAGTTAAGCAACAACTTTGCTTTATTTTGTTTTCAGTTTGGATTTTAAACATTTTATTTAAATTTGTTCCATAATTATACAAAATGCCTTCAGGATTCTAAAGTCAAACTATAAAGCAAAAGAAGTCTTACTTTTATTGCTGCTCTGGCCCCTACCTGTTCCTTTCTTGCTCTATTGATAAACATTTACATTAGTTGTGGGATTTTCCTTCCATTTTAACATACATGTATGTATATTTATACCCCTTCGTTTTTATAGAAAGTAGCATATTATGCCAACTGCTCTGTACCTTAGAAAGTGATGTTGCAAAGCCCCCATTACTATTGAAAGCAGTATTTAACTCAAGCCTTTCACTTCAAGGTCTACACTCTTAGCCCCTACTTAGGGTCCTTGAAGATCATTTCTAGAAAGACAGTTGTCTATGTATGATGATTTCATAGCTCACCATTACAGAAATGAAAATAACTAGAGAAGGTATGTGGCATAAATGGGAGCAGCTCTGCCAAGTGTGTGAGAGTTTAAAAACATGTACACAACTTTGTTAGATTCTCTAACTCATATGAATAATTCCAAATTCCAAAGAGAAAGATCTCAGCTTTGGGTTTTAGAAATAAATCTAACCAGAAACTTTTGGGCAGATGCACATTTTCAGAATTCTTCCATTGTATTTACTTACCTAGCTCTACTCTGAATCAATTTTTTTTTTTTTACATTCTTAGCATTGCCTAACTGTAAGTTGCATGGAAGAATAAAATAAATGGGCATGCTTATTAAATATAAAACAAAGAGTTTTCCACTATTCCTTGGAGAACCATCTCACCTTTGGATTTCATGACAAAGCAAAGTAAAAAGTATAGTCAATTATCTTCAGAATATGGGTTTAAAACACAAGCACACGAACACACACACTGCTATTGATTTTTTTATAATAATTTTATTAAATCGTAATTGTGTACATTGGTGCAATCATAGGGCAGAATGTGCTTCATATACAATCAGAAACATTTTGATCATACTGTGAGAGATAGCCTTCATAGCATTTTCTTAATCACTATATAAAGACATTCTTGTGCTATAATTGGGCACAAGAATACAGGGAAAAGGGAAAGGGAGGGGAGGGGAGGGGGGAGGATGGGTGGAGGGAGGGCAATTAGTGGGATCACACCTACGGTGCATCTTAGTAGGGTACTGATGAAACTTACTAAATGTAGAGTATCAATGTCTTTATATAGT
>CAUYRH010046955.1:0-14323 GCA_963574655.1 Perodicticus potto
TCTCAGCCTTTTCCTCCTTCTCTCTCTGTCTGCTCTCCCCTTCCCCCATGCCCCACCATGTCATTAATTCTCCTCATGTCAAAGTTGAATACATAGGATTCATGCTTCTCCATTCCTGTGATGTTTCACTAAGAATAATGTGTTCCATCTCCATCCAAGTTAGTACAAATGCTGCAAAGTCTCCATTGTTTTTGATGGATGAGTAATATTCCATGGTATACATATACCACAGCTTACCAATCCATTGCTGGGTGGAAGGACATTTAGGCTGTTGCCACATTTTAGCGATTGTTAATTGGGCTGCCATAAACAGTCTAGTACAAGTGTCTTTATAATAACAGTTTTTTTTTCTTCTGGATAGATGCCCAGCAATGGGATTGCAGGATCAAACGAGAGGTCTAGGTTGAGTTCCTTGAACTTTCTCCATACTTCCTTCCAAAAAGGTTGTATTAGTTTGCAGTCCCACCAGCAGTGTAGAGTGTTCCTTTCTCCCCACATCTGCACCAGCATCTGCAGTTTTGAGATTTCATGATACGGGCCATTCTCACGTAGGGTTAGATGATATCTCAGGGTGGTTTTAATTTGCATTTCTCTAGTAATTAGGGATGATGAGCATTTTTTTAAGTGTTTACTGGCCATTTGTCTGTCATCTTTAGAGAAGATTCTATTCATGTCTCTTCCCCATCAATGTATGGGATTGTTGGTTTTTTTCTTCTAGATTAATTGAAGTTCTGTATAGAGCCTGGTAATTAAACTTTTTTCTGATTCAAAATATGTTCTGTTTCAAAAGGAACATCTTTTTTGATATTTTTATTATAAAAGTAAAAGAAAAGTGGGCATCGTAAAACTACTGGTATATTGACATTGTGTTTGAGAAACTGGTGCATCAGTATCTGATTTGATGGAAATAGTTGAAATTGAGTTTTCAAGGTGCTCATCAGATATTTGGGTTCTAATTTTACTGTTAATGCTCTTGAACATAGTTGCTTGAAAATGTAGGTGCTGCCAAAAAGTGATGACGTCAGTAAGATGTGATTGTGACATGAGGGATATTTGTCTCTGTGAAGACCAGACGTAGATAAAAGTCCAGTAGAGACATGATCAAATTTTTCTTTAAGTTGAATGTCAGATTTCAGCTCTGTTCAATCCATTTGAAAATTGGCAGTTAACATTTATATCTATAGCCTGAAAATGGAATTGCAAATGCACCAAAATATTTTCCAAGAAATCTTGAAATCTGTTTTCAAATTCTTGTATCAAATCAAAAAAATAAGGCTGCATATTTTTCACTGTTCACAAGACTGTGTGGAAATGCATAAAATTATTTGCCTTAATTTGAACTTGCCATAATTTCAGTTTCATTTGCAACACTGTTATGGTTTAAAACATTCTATTGATAAGTTTTTTTTCTTTTCTTTTCTTTTTTTTTTTTTTGAGACTGAATCTCACTTTGTCATCCTCAGTAGAGCGCTATCATAGCTCATAGCAACCTCAAACTCTTGGGCTCAAGTGATCTTCTTGCCTCAGCCTCCTGAGTAGCCCAGACTATAGGTGCCCACCACAATGCCTCGCTAGTTTATTTTAGAGATGAGGTCTTGCTGTTGCTCAGGCTGGTCTAGAACTTGTGAGCTCAAGTGATCCACCTGCCTTGGCCTCCCAGAGTGCTAGGATTACAGGTGTGAGCCACTGTGTCCGGCTCATAAGTTCTTTTTCACCTTGAAGATGCCTGTTTAACTCATTTAAATGAGTAGTAAAATCCACTAAAATTGCTAAATCTGTAATCCAGTTTTCATCATCAAGTCCTGCCACAAATTTGGTTTTTGATACGATAAATGATTTGATAACTTGTTGGAAATCATAAAATCTTTTCAACATTTGGCCTTGACTTAGCTATTTTACTTCTAAAAAGTAAATTATGTCAGCTTAGTCAGCATCACTACTTCTAAGGAATTCCTGGAATTGGTGATGGTTCAATCCCTTGGCCTTCTCCACAGTCTTGATGATGATTTGCATGATGTTATCCTTTTTTAAAACTATTGTGCATAAATTTTCTTGATGTACTAGGCAGTGATACTTCATCAAACATGAGTTTTGGGCAGCAGTTGCATCCTCTTCCATTAAATTTACGAGTCCTTCTGTTTTGCCTGCCATTGTCACGACACAATATCCATACCAGATATGTTTACAATGGACCAAGAAAATTGCTTTAATATACTTTTTATTGCTTTGTTTGTGGTTTGGTTGTGTATTTTAATGGCAGTAAAGAAGGCACTTCTTCAGTGACATTAAATTCGTCATCAATACCCCTAATAAAATGGCAAGTTGAGTTCTAACATAGTATTTTAGCATCAGTGTTATCATCCATCGCCAAAGCATAAAATTAAAAATTAGCAGCTTTACTCTCCAAACTACTTTTGATAGATTTCTTCTATTTACCTGGCTATAGTCTAGTAAGACAGACTTATTTTAGAAATATCCCCCTTTTTTCAGGGCAAATTATATCTGCCATGCTTTGCACACATTCCTTAATAAACTTACCATCGGTAAACCATTTTGATTTTTTTGCTATTAAATATACTACCATATAACTAGCTTTTACAATGAAATTGTCTGAGTTGTAACTTTTAAAAAGCTTTTTTATTGAGAAGACAGACTTTTTGTCAGTTCTGCTAGTTTGTGCTTACTACACAGTCTTTCATATGTATCAACTTTGGCAGCATGTTTTTGCATGTAATTCTTTTTCAAATTATAGTCTTTGAAAACTTGCATAGATTCTCTACAAATTAAGCAAAGTGCCTTACTGTTTGCCTTGACAAAAAAGTGGTCATCTGTCTATTTTTCTTTGAACAATCTTCCTTCACCTGTAATTTTTCTTTTTTTGAGTTCTGTTTTCTTTTGAGACATTGTAGAAGCCATGCTGTGATTATAGATGAGGGGCTACATTTACTTTTATTATGAAGGTTAATTGACAGGAAAATAGAAAGCAAGATTTGGGCCCTTCCACATCTTGACTGCGAGGGAGAGGGCTGATTGTAAAGCTTGGTGGGTGATGTATGAGATATTGCCAAGGTGAGGAAATACCTTAATAATCAAATAAGAATGCTTACCTGACTTCTAAGTAACATTAAATGCCTAATGGTGCTGTAGTAGGTTGAAATATTATTGGTATTTACTGACTCGCCAAGTCATCACATGCACATGTAAAGTCAGATGGTGTCAAGTTTTGCTTGGAAATGACACACTGGAGGCCACACACACCATAAAACTGAAGCCACACTTGGGTACAAATAGCAAGAGTGTATCTGTGTTTATTTTGCCTGACATTGCAGCATAGTGTTGTTGTCTACAAAGTTCATGCTCGAGAACTGCGCAATCAAGTTTCACCAAAAAAATCACAAAAAAACCCTTAAGATATTTTGGAGTAAGTTTGCGATTTACTGTTGAGCTGCATTCATAGCCATCCTTGGCTGCTTGTGGCCTGTGGGCCGCAGATTTGATAACACAAAGATGGTAAAGAATTTACTTGAGTATTTCCCCAAATTCTCATGTCTAAGTTTGTTCTTGGTGTTTCTTTTTGAAAATAACGTGGCTTTAGCATAAAGTGGGATTATGTTCAAGTTTTAGGAATTTGTTTTATTATTGTATTTTAAAACTTTACAAGTTTTCTTTTCTTTGTACCCTTTAGCCGGCCTCAGAAAGTGTGCTTGTGTCCATTTTTACCAGTGCACCCTCTGAATATCTCTACCCACTTGTATATTATTCAACATCCAGCAGAGGTAAGATTGTGCAAAATATACAACTTTAAATAGAACATTATTACACAAGAGGAAACATACAGATAAACATACTCATCCTTCCCAGATCTTTAGCATTTCTGAAAAGAAATTGATGAAAAATGCTTTGTCTTTGCAAAAAAATTCTTTCATCTATATTTCATGCAATATTATAGAGTTATATGCTAACAGCTAATATTTAATAAAAACTGTATTATTGAATCATATATAAATTTAGAACTCTAACAACTTTGTATGAAGAAAATATGAGATTTTGTGAGTAAAGACCTAAGAAAATCATTCTTTTTATTATTTTGGTTATAGCTTATGTCTTTTCTTGCTAAAGTAGAGGTAACTTTGGCATTTTTTTTTTTAAATTTTTTGATACAGAGTCTCACTATGTCACCCTCAGTAGAGTGCTGTGGCATCATAGCTCACAGCAACCTCAAACTCTTGGTTTCAAGCTCTCTTGCCTCAGCCTCCCGAGTAGCTGGGACTACAGGTGCCCACCAAAATGCCTGGCTGTTTTTAGAGACAGAGGTCTCACTTTTGCTCAGGGTGGTCTCAAATCTGTGAGCTCAGGCAATCCACCTGTCTCAGCCTCACAGAGTGCTAGGATTATAGGCATGAGCCGCCGTATCTGGCCAATTTTGGCGTTTTAGTCTCTCTCTCCTTTTTTCTTTTTTGAGACAGAGTCTCACTCTGTGGCCTGAGCTAGAGTGTAGTGGCTTCATCATACCTCACTGCATGCTCAAACTCCTGGGCTCAAGCTGTACTCCTGCCTTGGCCTCCTGAGTAGCTGAGACTACAGGTACATGCCACCATTTCAAAATTTTTTTGAAATTATTGTTATTATTTTTTTATTGTTAAGGATTCATTGAGGGTACAGAGAACCAGGTTATACTGATTGCATTTGTTAGGTAAGTACCTCTTATAATTGTGTCCTGCCTCCAAAAAGTGAAAAATGTTTTTTTAGAGATGGGATCTTGCTGGTTTTAAACTTCTGACCTCAATAATCCTCCTGCCTCAGCCTCCCAACTGGTTGGGATTACCACACCTAGTTGATGGCTTTTTAAATGTGGATATTTTTATTGATTTGTGGCAATTTTTATGTTTTCTAATTTTTATTTTTTAATTTATTTTTCATAATGCTTAATGTCTAGTTTAGATTATTCATAATTGTATATGCTACAAATATATTTTATGCAAACATAGGTGCATCTATATAGTTTCTTATCAACAAAGGAACTTTCTTTTTTTTTTTTTTTTTTTTTTTTTTGTTGAGACAGAGCCTCAAGCTGTCACCCTGGATAGAGTGCTGTGGCATCACAGCTCAGCTCACAGCAAACTCCAATTCCTGGGCTCAAGCCTCCCAAGTAGCTGGGACCACAGGCACCCGCCACAACGCCCGGCCATTTTTTGGTTGCAGCCGTCATTGTTGTTTGGCGGGCCCAGGCTGGATTCGAACCCGCCAGCTCAGGTGTACGTGGCTGGCGCCTTAGCCCGCTGAGCCACAGGCGCCGAGCCGGAAGTTTCTAATATTCATTTAGCTCAATAATATGGGGCTGTCGTGCTTGATGGAGCATTTCAAAGAGTAGGTATAAATATGTAGAAAATCACTTAAGGATAAAAACAAAACAGTTATCTCAGAGTAACAACAAATTTTACAAGAAAGAAGTGTTTTGTTAAACTACTTGGCCTTTGTGAACAATATATATTTAGCCATAATAATTCAAATACTGTTGCTTTTGGAAAAACTCTCAAACTGTGATTTTCCCTCTACTCTCACACCACAACAATCATCAACGCAGTAAAAATCTTCTGTGACTAAATGTGGGAGATTTTCTCCACACACCCACTAGTGAACAAGGTCCAGGTGTCCTCTAGTTCAGTTCTGACACTGTGTACCTGGAAAGGGCTCTGTCCTCAAACTCCTCCTTCTCCCCAGATGCTAGAAGCAGGTCCAGTCCTCCAGAACTTCTGACAGACTAGCTTCAAGGCGGAGCTCCCACGACCCCCCTTAGTGTTTGATTAGTTTGCTAGAGCAGCTCATAGGGCTTAAGGAAACACTTATTTTTACTGGTTTATTAGAGAAGATAAACAGTCAGATGAAGAGTTACAAAGGGTGAGGTCTGGAAACTGCTTGAGAGCAGGAGTTTCTGTTCCCATGGCATTGGGATGTGCCACCCTCCCAGCGCACTGATGAGTCTTACTCACCTTCCTGTCTGTCTTTCATGTTCAGCTCCCTGACAGCTCTCTGAACACAGTTCTTTTGGGTTTGTGGAGGTTTCATTATGTAAGCATGATTGACAATTGTGTAGAAATGTGACTGGAGAAAAAGCACTTGATCTAAACCAAGCAAGGCTTATCTGTTCAGATGCTTCTGGCCTCTCTGTGCAACATTCTTTCTTCCTGGGTATGGTGCAGGACCCTCTCTTGAATGAGGGTCTTTAGACCCAGAGTTGGGTTAGGTTCCTGCCTTGGGCAGTGCAAGGACAACGGGAGAAAGTCAGAGAGAGAGATTCTGTCTTCTGAGGCTTGCTCCTGAGACTGAAGTGCCCCAACATTGTAACAGAGATTATGGAAATTAAGAGCCAGCAACTGTGGGTGAAAACTAATGTATATATCATAACATGACAGCTGTTTATTGATTTAACTAAAACATATTAGAAGATGTGAGGGGTAAGGATTGGTGTTAGAAAGCTAAATCCTCATTTGTTCTGAAAGCCTCTGTAGCCAGATTGCCGGAGTTAAAATCTTTAACAGCTTGGTAAATTGTGTAACCCTGGGCAAATTGTAATAAATAACCTCTTTTTGTCTTAGTTTTCTCAGTAGTAAAATGGATACAATGAAAGATATATTTCTTTACTGGTTTACTGTGAAAAGTGAATGCATTTCTCTCTCTCTCTGTGTATATATACATATATATACACACACATTAATATTTGCTGTTATGATAATTGGTGGTTTTTAGATAATATGTAAAATTGATAAATCGAGAAATAGCAAAACACATATATGGAAATATGGAAATAATTACCAGAAAAAAAATAGCTAAAAGTTAAAGTGATTGCTTCTGGGAAATGGTACAGGGGAATTTATATGGGAACAGCTATGGAATTTTAAATCTTTTGTCACTATTTAATTCAACATATATCCATGTATTACTTTGATAAAAATTTGGAAAATGATTAAGTCTGTGTCATCGTCTCAAAGCAGTGTCAAGGAGGGAACGACATTATACAAAACACTAAAAAATGTCCTAAAAGTCCCTAAGGCAGAGTAGCTAATCACCTGGCTCTGTAGGATGGAATTTTTGCAGCAGTAAGAAAGGTGGTTTTTAGTGTTGGAAGTTAGGATGTTGAAAAACGACTAATGATAGTCCTGTTAATGGAATTTTTAGAAATGGAAAGATATTTCCACTCTAAAATTATTGCTTTGTTCTCTTTCCATTCTCCATATGTGTATTTGGAAGCAAGACTGTAAATCCAGTGTACACTCAGGTGGGAAGGAGAGGTTGAGCACCAACTTCTGGAGTGGGAAGTAGTTACATTTATTATTTAGAATTCTTTTTGTGAGGAAGATTTGTTCCTTCTCCCTCATTCATTTATTTATTCAGTCATTCATATTATTATGAATTTTTTTTTTTTGAGACAGTGTCTCACTCAGTCACCCTGGGGTAGAGTGCCATGCATCATAGTTTGCAGCAACCTCAGACTGTTCGGCTGGAGCAATCCGCTTGTCTCAGCCTCCAGAGTAGCTGGGATTATGGACCCCTGCCACAATGCCCTGCTAGTTTTTCTATTTTTATTTTTTTGTCATTTTTTATTTATTTATTTATTTTGAGACAGAGTCTCACTATGTTGCCCTAGTTAGAGTGCCATGGTGTCACAGCTCACAGCAACCTCAACCTCTTGGCTTAAGTGATTCTCTTGCCTCAGCCTCCCAAGTAGCTGGGACTACAGGCACCGGCCACAACACCCGGCTATTTTGTAGTTATCATTGTTGTTATCAGGCCCGGGCTGGGCTCGAACCCACCTGCTTCGGGGTATGTGGCCTGCGCCCTATTCGCTGAGCTATGGGTGCTGAGCCAGTTTTTCTATTTTTAGTAGAGATGGGGTCTCACACTTGCTCAGGCTGGTTTCATACTCCTGAGTTCAGGGGGTCCACCCACCTCACCCTCCCAGAGTATTAGGATTACAGGCATGAGCCACCACTTCTCGCTTTTTATTTTACACTTTGTGTTATAACCCAATACTGTGTTATTTATAGTGTTTCTGAAATTGTTCCATTTTTGCCATTGATAAGATTGGCTTCTGTGTTGCTTTGACATGACCCATTGTTTTGTTTTTTGAACACTTCCTTGCTTTCTGTGCATAAAGATCTACAATTATCTTCAAGCTGATCTAGTACAAAATGTGATTAGTATTGAAATTAAAACTTGTCAGAATAAATGATCTAATTTAAACAGATTTATATTTCTATAATCCTAATCATATAGCTTAATATTATCTTATTTGATCAATAAACATATGAACATATCTAAATAGAATTAAAAGGTATGCTTGTATTATGCTTAGTATCGATAAATCAGAGGAACTTTACTTCTTTTTATTAAACTGTGGTCTTTAGTAAAAGACTTGTGAAAGTTATATGTAAAGTTATGAATCCAATTTTCTTCATGAAAGATTTAAAACAATGTTTAAGTAAAAAATCTATGTTGTAATTAATTTTTTTATTAAAGGAAAACAAAGTGTTGCGGACAGTTCCTCTATTAGCAGCATGCCTTCCCCAGGACAGGTGTAAAGTAAAGATTGGTCGTCGCTTCAGCGAAGAAAGGTAATTTAAATTAAACCTTATGATAATTTAAAATAATTCCTTTCTTTTTAGATCTTTAAAAACAGGTTCTTCCACATCCTCATTAGACTCAAATTGGAAATTTGAGTGATCAAAAAACTTTTAAGTTCTGCCTCCCCCGCCAAACAAAATCATGTAAGACAAAACAAAGCAAAACGAAAACAGAAATAAAAACACACAAACCAAAATGGCATGAACAAAGGAATGATAACTATCTGAATTCCATAGTAATATATGTTGAACCTAAAAGGCAAATGTATTTATTATTTCGTTTTGTTAAAAATACCTTCAGGCTGGTAGTGTTCTTGTATTAGACTTAAGTTTTCAGTTTTTTTCTTTGGTATCTAATATAGTGATTACTCAGTAAATTATTCCCAGATGACTTTTAAATTCAAACAGATTGAGACTGTTGATTTAATGTTAATCTAATAGTGGGATGATTAATTAAGGCTTTTATTATTTGTAAATGGAATTTTAAAATGGGCGTTTTCACTTATTTTCTGTTAGTATATCAGAAAATAATTGTTTTTTATATATTAAATTTGTATCCAGTGAATTCATGTATTAGTTGTAGAAATTGTTTTGTAGGCTCGGCACCTGTGGCTCAATGGGCTGAGACGCCAGCCATATGCACCTGAGCTGGCGGGTTCGAATCCAGCCCAGGCTGCCAAACAACAATGACAGCTGCAACCAAAAAAAAAAAAAAGAAAATGGCCAGGCATTGTGGTGGGTGCCTGTAGTCCCAGCTACTTGGGAGGCAGAGGCAAGAGACTCGCTTGAGCCCAGGAATTGGAGGTTGCTGTGAGCTGTGATGCCACGGCACTCTATCCCGGGTGACAGCTTGAGGCTCTGTTTCAAAAAAAAAAGAAACAGAAATTGTTTTGTAGATTCCCTGGAACTTTCTATATAAGCAGCATTATTGTCTGTAAATAGAGTCATTTGTATTTACTTCTTTCTGATATTTATACTTTTATTTATGTTCTTGCCTTATTGCAATAACTGATACCTTCTGTACAATCTTTATTAGAAGTGGTGAAAGCCAACATCTTTACCTTGATCCCAATCTCAATTTCAGGGGACATTGTTAGTTATATTGGCTATATGTACCTCCTCACCAGCATTACTGAGGTATAATTGATAGATAAAAGTTGTATGTTTTTGAGTGGCACCTGTGGCTCATTGAGTAGGGTGCTGGCCCCATATACTGAGGGTGGTGGGTTCAAAACCAGCCCTGGCCAAACTGCAACAAAAAAATAGCCGGGTGTTGTGGCGGGTGCCTGTAGTCCCAGCTACTTGGAAGGCTGAGGCAAGAGAATTGCCTAAGCTCAAGAGCTGGAGGTTGTTGTGAGCTGTGATGCCACAGCACTCTACCAAGGGCGACAAATGGAGACTCTGTCTCCCCGCTCCCCCCAAAAAAGTTGTATGTGTTTATATATATATATTTTCCCCACCTCCACCACATTTTAGGCCCTATGTAGTTCCTTATTACAGAGTGGGAGTCCCATACTATGATGGGTCAACCTGAGCCTCCTTAGGTGCCTTCTGAAGGAGGACTAGCTCCAGGTAGGGAGACCCTTATCCAGATCAACACCGGGGCAGAATCTTGGCCCCAGAGCCTACCTCCCACTCCTCTCCCAGGAGGAGTTGGGGCACAAGCTTGAGGTAGAGATAGGAAACTTGAGCCTGGCTCCAAGGGTCTAAATACCAGCTCAGGCTGGAAATGGTCCAGTTCTCAGAGGTGGTTGGGTCCCTGACTACCTCAGCTCAGCACCACCTGAAGGGTTCAATTACATGGTGGAAAGGAGTAAGAGAGACTGGGCCCCAGGGTGAAGAAAAGGATGAGGAGAGAGGGAGGGTCTATATCTACACTCAAGAGAGAATGTGGCCAGTGTGGCAAAATTGCATACATTTATAGTATACAGTGTGATGTTTTTATATACGATATTGGCCAATTAATTCTGTGAACTCATCCTAGAAAAAGTGCTACATACCGGGGGGTGCCTGTGGCTCAATGGAGTAGGGCGCTGGCCCCATATGTTGGAGGTGGTGGGTTCAATCCCAGCTCTGGCCAAAAACTGTAAAAAAAAAAAAAAAAGTGCTACATACCTCATTGCTGAATATCACTATGGTCACCTTCAAAGTATTCCCCTTGGGAAGCTATGCAGCGACATCAGCACCTAGTCCATCCTTCAAAGTGATTTTGGAACTCTTTCTCTGGAATGGCCATCAGAGCTGTCATTGTATGAAATCTGACAATTAAGTTCGTGAACTTGCCACCATGTGCTTACATTGGCAGCACTGTACAAACGACTCACTGAGGTTTTATAACCTTTGTATATCAGTTGGTATATGTGTCTCACAGCTGTGTTCATGTCAACATGTAGCAGTGTCTTTCTGAGTGGTGTCATTATTGTTGCATACTTTTGTGTGCCATGTGGTAACAGCTCTGACGGTCATTCCAGAAAAAGAGTGCCAAAATTGCTTTGAAGAGTGGACTGGGCACAGGCATCAGTGCACAGCTTCCCAAGGGAAGTACTTTGAAGGTGACTGTAGTGATCTTCAGCAGTGAGGCATTTAGCACTTTTTCTAGGATGAGTTTGCAAACTTGATTGTTAGACCTTACGCAGTTTTAGCCATGACCTTCTGGTGGCTTTGATTCTGTATTTTTGCATGTCTCTCTGGCTTTGGAGTGTTTTCCTTGTGGCTTCAGTTCTTTGATGGATCAAAGAAAAGTTGTTGGTTTTCAGTTTGCTGTCATTTTTCTTGTGAGGATAAACTTGATGACTTTCAAGCTCTTTGTATGTCTGAGCTGAAACTGGAAGTCCAGATTATCACATTGTCTTTAATTGACATAACTTATCTCCTTACCCCTCAAGAATTTTTTTTTTTTGCTTGTGAGCAGAGACTATCTCATTAAATACCTCTAATTAGACAAATGACTAGAGGTAAGGGAGCTTTCATTAGAAAATTCAATAAGCATAATAAAATGTTTTTTCTCTACAAGTTAATAAAGCTATGTTAAAAACATTTTTTTTCAGAGATCCTGAACTTTCGACTGTTTGTCGGAACTCTGGTACATTAATATTATATCCAGGTGCTGATGCTGCTAATTTGGAAGAATTTATATTAGATTGTCCTGTTTATCCTTCCACAATCATCATTATTGATGGTACATGGAGCCAGGCTAAGGACATTTTCTATAAGAATTCCTTGTTCCGACTTCCCAAACAGGTACACTAGTATTTTAACAGAGAATAAATACAGATGTGTATTTATGTATATTGTATATGTTTTCTGTGAAACATACATTTTATATATGAGTTTGGAGATATTTATTTGTGTGAGTGTATATATATAGATAAGTATATGCTTATGCATATGTTTGAATATATATATTTATATTTATATATATATATAAAATTTCAGATCTGTCATCACTTCTTAATTCTTACTGACAAACTGCACTGTAGTGCAGGCATTTGGCTATACTAAAGGTCTCTCAGACACTTAATCTGAGAAGTGTAATGCTTTTTAAGTAGTGTTACCATATTTAAATACTTTTATTATATTTGGTTACTAAATTACTGTACTTAGTTCTTATTAGGAATGACCAAATTTTTATGAAATACTTTTTTGTCATTCATTTTTATAATTATATGGTTTATTCTTCAATTTGTTGGTAAAATTGATTATGAAAGTATATTTCCTAATATTGAAGCATTATAGTATTCCTGGAATGCACTCTATTGAGACTATCAGAGAGTTTTGATATATTGCTGGATGCTATATTTTATTTAATATAATTGAATTATGTATTTTTTTATACTTTTATTATCAGGTTCAGGTACTAAGTTATTGTTAACTTTACAAAAAAAATTGGAGATATTTTAATATTTTGCTATGGCCTTAAAGATTGGACAGGACTCATTCATTAAACCTCCTGGCATCTTTAAAAATGGTAGTTGTTTTTTATTTTTTTTTAAGAGACAGAGTCTTACTCTGTTGCCCATGGTAGAGTGCCGTAGCGTCACAGCTCACAGCAATCTCCAGCTCTTGGGCTTAGGCGCTTCTCTTGCCTCAGCCTCCCAAGTAGCTGGGAATACAGGTGCCTGCCACAACGCCTGGCTATTTTTTTGTTGCAGTTTGGCCGGGGCTGGGTTTGAACCTGCCACCCTCAGTATATGGGGCTGGTGCCCTACTCACTGAGCCATAGGCGCCACCCTTTCTTTTTGTTGTTGAGGATTCATTGAGGGTACAAGAAACCAGGTTACAGTGATTGCATTTGTTGGGTAAGTCCCTCTTACAATCGTGTCTTGTCTCCAACAGGTATGTCACACACCAAGACCCCACCCTCTCCCTCCTTCTTTCTCTCTCTGCTCTCTCTTTCCCCCGAAGCTATCTATGACAAACCCACAGCTAATATTTTACTGAATGGAGTAAAACTGAAAACTTTTCCTCTTAGAACTGGAACCAGACAAGGTTGTCCTCTGTCACCATTACTATTCAACATGGTACTGGAAGTTCTAGCCAATACAATTAGGCAAGACAAGGAAATAAACGGCATCCAAATGGGAGCAGAGGAGGTCAAACTCTCCCTCTTTGCTAATGATATGATCTTATACTTAGAGAACCCCAAAGACTCAACCACAAGACTCCTGGAAGTCATCAAAAAAGACAGCAATTTCTCAGGATATAAAATCAATGTTGACAAGTCAGTGGCCTTTGTATACACCAATACCAGCCAAGATGAGAGGCTAATTAATGACACAACTCCCTTTACAATAGCCCCAAAGAAAATGAAATATCTAGGACTATACCTAACAATAGAGGTGAAGGAACTTTGTAAAGATAATTATGAAACCCTAAGAAAGGAAATAGCAGAGGATATTAACAAATGGAAGAACATACCATGTTCATGGCTGGAAATAATCAACATTGTTCAAATATCTATACTTCCCAAAGCAATCTACTGATTCAATGTGATCCCTATTAAAATACCAACATCACATTTTCAAGTCTTGGCAAAAATGATTCTGCATTTTGTATGGACCCAGAAAAAACTCCTTATAGCTAAGGCAGTTCTTAGTAATAAAAATGAAGCTGGGGGCTTCAGCATTACCAGATTTTAGGCTGTACAACAAAGGCATAGTGGTCAAGAAAGCATGGTACTGGAACAAAAATAGAGACATAGACACCTGGAATCGAAGAGAAAACCAGAAAATGAAACTAACATCTTATAACCACCTAATCTGTGATAAACCAAACAAGAACACACACTGGGAGAAAGACTCCCTATTCAATAAATGGTGCTGGGAGAACTGTATATCCACATGTAAAAGACTGAAACTGGACCCACACCTTTCTCCACTCACAAAAATGGATTCGAGATGGATGAAGGACTTAAATTTAAGGTATGAAAAGATAAAAATTCTCAAAGAAAGCATAGGAAAAACACTGGAAGATATCGGCCTGGGGAAAGACTTCATGAAGAAGACTGCCATGGCAATTGCAGCAACAACAAACATAAACAAATGGGACTTAATTAAACTCAGAAGCTTCTGTACAGCTAAGGAGACAACAACCAAAGCAAATAGACAACCTACTCAACGGGAAAGGATATTTGTATATTTTGAATCAGACAAAAGCTTAATAACTAGGATCTACAGAGAACTTAAATTAATCCACATGAAAAA